>CM076584.1:330618599-330783640 GCA_034641835.2 Pinus albicaulis
CAATTTTGTCTCTTTATTAAGCGGGATTTTTATAGTTGAACAGTTTTTACGACCCCGGTTCTCTACACAGACCTCGCCTTGGATATTTTTACATAAAAATGATTGTTCTCAATAATTTATATAACTTTTCCACATGTTTAGTGTGGTATTCCCACGATTTATTATAAATATGTGTATTATCAAAGAAAACCAACACAAATTTTATAAAATGGGATCAAACAAAATTGTTCTTAAGTCGAGCCCGCTGGACTTCAAACGGCGATAAACCATAATTCAAACCAAATTCGCGTTCCAAAATAGCCTGCTGACGTCGGCCAATTTTGTGACGCGAAAACCAATTGAATTCCGCCCTAATCTTTTTCGAGTCCGAAGTTGGGCTGGCGTGCGAGGGAAGGTGTGATGCGAATTTCTTATCAAATTCGCCCTAATATTTTGGGTCGGTTCCAGCAACGACGGCCCAAACAAAGATCTGCTCCAATCAATTTCTGCCACGTGTCCTCAATAAAAACTTGCCCTGCTCCCGGCTGCGGGTGCATTTGATGGCGTTTAAGGCGATGGGACATGGATATGGAAATTTCATATCAATCACATTAACATTTAACGCTGTTCAATTAAGTTTTCACATCAAATCCGCATTAATTAATTTTTAACATTGTTCAAGATCGCACCTCCACTCCTATTAGCGATTCCGCACACTCCAATTTGATCCGACCTTCGGCTCTCGTTATTAATGATCAGAGATTAATTATGACGGGCGTCCTTTGATTGCATTGCAGTCATGTCGACAAAATGGCGTTTAGCCATGGTTTTTCAGACAAGCCGGTTGCTGGATTACACTGCCTGCTAACTGTGACTATAAGGAGAAGTGGCCAGCTGAACTACTGCCTAGACCTTGCTGCATATTTGCATTTCTCTCGGTTCTATCTCTGTCTGTCTTCCTCTGTTAATTGGAATTCTGCTTCTCCATCTCCTCTTGTGCCCACTACGCCTGAGATTGCACCCGTGCCTCACGTGCGTCATAGGATGCGTTGCCGCAGGGAGAGCACTAGAGGTCAACCCCTGCGCGCTCCCTCCAGCCCCTCAATAGATTCAACTTCCGTCCAGTCCAGTGAATATTATGCAGGTCGATATCCAAATACTAGGAGTGGGCGGGGTCGGCTTGTGAGGTCAACCACGATATGGAATTCCTTTGCTCCTCGCTTCCCCATAGCTAGTTCACCTTCTCCATTTGTGTATACTGCAATTCCCTTCCCAATTGCTCTCTCAACCGCCCGAATCACGGCACAGTCATTGTGGTCTTCCCGAGGGGCAAATGGAGGAAGAATGCACCGTCCTGAGGCGAGATCGAGAACTCGGGAAAAAGCGACTGACATTCGGGCCTTCGGAGGGTGGCATCATGAGTAGCACCTAGCGATCTGGACCTTCCGAGATGGTGCCGAATAAATGGAGGAACCAGGAGGAGTAGTTTGGTTAATTTGTTTTTCTTTCTTAGCAGGCCCACTTAATTGGGTTGCTTTTAGATTATTTTACTGTGCTGGACCTTTGTAATCTTTTTGAATTCTGTTAATTAAACGTTCAAGACTAGTTTCCCCGTATGAGGGAAGTCTTCTTAATATTTTGATTTTTTGATGACAAATTTTCCATGTGTATGGCCAGGCAATGTTTTTGACTTCAGTGTAACTGTATTCACAATGTTAATGGATTAACTTTACTTAAAATTCTCACATGATTAGCATTTTTATTGATCTGTTCAAGGATTTGGGTACTTTAATTTGTATTTGGAATAATGGACGTCGGTACTCTATCTGTTGCTTTACTGTTCTACATGCTGCTATTTCACTTTCTTATCGATGCCTCGGGCATATTTGAATGCTTTCTCAGATTGTCGATAATCTCCATGTGGACCGTTACTGGATTTTATATCAAGTCCCTTGTATGTGACATGGGGTATTTTTCTATCATTGTTATGCAGAATGGGACTTCCACTTTTACGGATGGATATTTGGTTCCAATCTTGAGATGTGAAAATGTAATGACTTCATGGTGTTTTACTTCATATAATATATTTCAAAACAACATTTTTTCTCTTGTGAAAAATGATTAATGTTTATCACTGCGCCTTCAACAAAACTAGCGATCTTTGGTCTGTATTCGGTTTATTGATATGGTACGATGGTCTTTTTATATTTGGACATATCACACTCCTCACATGATTCGCCGTTTTTCTCATTGCGGGGTTTTGGGTACTTTAATTTGTATTTGGAACAATGGACGTCGGTACTCTATCTGTTGCTTTACTATTCTACATATTGCTATTTCACTTTCTTATAGATGCCTCGGGCATATTTGGATTCTTTCTCGAGATTATCGATAATCTCCATGTGGACCGTTACTGGGTTTTATATCAAGTCCATGTATGTGACATGGGGTATTTTTCTATCACTGCCTGGGGTGGGACTTCCACTTTTCTGGGTGGATATTTGGGTTCCAATCTTCAGATGTGAAAATGTAATCATGGTATTTTTACTTCATATAATATATTCAGCAATGCGTTTTTTCTCTTTTAGAAAAAAAAAATGATTAATATTTATCACTCTGCCTTCAAAACTAGCGATGCTGGTTTATTGATATGGTCTGATGGTATTTTTATATTTTGGACATATCACACTCCTCACATGATTAGCATTTTTATCTATTCAAGGATTTTTGTTACTTTAATTTGTATTTGGAACAATGGACGTCAGTACTCTATATGTTGCTTTACTATTCTACATACTGCTATTTCATTTTCTTATAGATGCCTCAAGCATATTTGGATGTTTTCTCAGATTGTCGATAATATCCATGTGGACCGTTATTGGGTTTTATATCATGTCCCTGTATGTGACATGGGGTATTTTTCTATCATTGTTTGGGGTGGGACTTCCACTTTTCTAGATGGATATTTGGTTTAATCTTGAGATGTGAAAATGTAATATTCATGGTGTTTTACTTCATATAATATATTCAAAACAATAGTTTTTCTCTTGTGAAAAAAAAAATGATTAATGTTTATCAGTTTGCCTTCAAAAATAGCGATGCTAGTTTATGTTGTTGGTTTATTGATATGGTCTTATGGTCTTTTTATATTTTGGACATATCACACTTCTCACATGATTAGCGTTTTTCTCTATTCAAGGATTTTGGGTACTTTAATTTTTATTTGGAACAATGGATGTCGGTACTCTATATGTTGCTTTACTATTCTATATACTGCTATTTCACTTTCTTATAAATGCCTCGGGCATATTTGGATGCTTTTCCAGATTGTCGATAATATCCATGTGGACCGTTACTGGGTTTTATATCATGTCCCTGTATGTGACATGGGGTATTTTTCTAGCATTTTCTGGGGTGGGACTTCCACTTTTCTGGATGGATATTTGGGTTCCAATCTTTAGATGTAGAAAATGTAATGACTTCATGGACTGTTTTACTTCATATAATATATCAAAACAACGTTTTTTTCTCTTGTGAAAAAAAAAATGATTAATGTTTATCACTCTGCCTTCAAAACTAGCGATCTTTGAGTCGATATTCTTTGGTTTATTGATATGGTCGATGGTCTTTTTATTTTGGACATATCACACTCCTCACATGATTAGCGTTTTTCTATGTTTAAGGATTTTGGGTACTTTAATTTGCATTTGGAACAATGGACGTCGGTACTCTATCTGTTTCTTTACTATTCTACATACTGCTATTTCACTTTCTTATATATGCCTCGGGCATATTTGGATGCTTTCTCAGATTTTCGATAATCTCCATGTGGACCGTTACTGGGTTTTATATCATGTCCATGTATGTGACATGGGGTATTTTTCTATCATTGTCTGGGGTGGGACTTCCACTTTTGGATGGATATTTGGGTTCCAATCTTCATATGTGAAAATGTAATGACTTCATGGACTGTTTTACTTCATATAATATATTCAAAACAATGTTTCTCATCTTTTAAAGTTTCATTTTTTTTTTTTTAAATTGAACCCTCCGTCGGTCTACCGACGCCTTGTAGATGTCGAAATTGCAACAACCCAGAAACGTCGGAAGAGAGACGGTATAAAAACGTCGGACCACATTTCATCGGAATTACGACAACTTACAAACGTCGGAAGAACGACGTTCCAAATGTCGGACCACATTTCGTCGGAATTGCGACATCTTACAGACGTCGGAAGAGCGACGTCCAAAACATCGGACCACGTTGCGTCGGAATTGCGACTGTTTACAAACATCGGAAGAGCGACGTTCAAAACGTCGGACCACATTTCGTTGGAAGTGCGACAGTTTACAAACATCGGAGGCGCGACAGTTTGTGAGACGTCGGAAGAGTGACGCTTTTTCGGAAGCGACGGAAGAAGTGTCGATAGTGCGACACTTTTTACGTACGTCGGAACTGCGACGGCATGAAAAACCACGTTTTTTCCGCCCTCGAAATTTCGCTCTTGCAACGACTATGTGTCGGAATAACGACGAATTGGCCGTCGGAATTTCCGCCAAATTTTCGAGTGCCACATTTCAGACACATATCTTTGTCTGCATATTCTGCTATATATAGAATACAATCATTTGGACATGCATGATATGATATGTACTCAACACCCAAAATTTTCAACAATTTCTTTACCTCTTCGTAGCTACCGGGCAAGACATTATCACTCAGAATAAACTTATCTTTGAATAACCTGTAGTTCGTGATCATGGAAAAATATATTAATAAATGTACATTAATGTCGATATAATTATTAACGTTCATAAAATTTACCACTTGTAATGTTAATTGCAGTGTACTGAATATATTTAAAATTTATATAAGGGAGTATTTTATGGTAACTTACCTTGAAAGTTCCGAGAAACATGCATTCAAAAAGCCAAAATTTGCTTTCAAGTTGTACAATAACATCGTTGTCCCCAACTAGGTAGACTTTGACCTCAAATGTTTTCTCCCTGCATTTGAGCAAAACAACAATAAATTTTGGTGCGTAATGTACAAATAACTGCCCCGGTGCGTTTTTGGTATTGTGCATCAGTGCCATTTTATAACCCGACGCACCGGTGTGGTTCGATTAAGGGACACACCGATAACGAATAACCACAAATAAAAAAAGCACAACCCTATTTTCTTTAAGTGAAAAAAAAAGCGGTAAATTGAAAAATTTGTAGAAAAATATTTTGGAAAATCTAATTTCATAAAAAATTTCTTTAAATACTAAACACTTTTCATTATTTCACTATTTTTGCAAAAATTCTCAGCCAGAGATTTGCGGGATACATACCTGGAGCAAAAAAAAGCATGAGTGCAATGTCGAGCAGGGAAATACGTTCGAATAGAAGTATTCAGACAATCAGAATTCCAAACCTCTGGTGATTGAAACCTTGTACCATAGAATTTCAAACGATTTGAGTAAAATTTATTGTTTTTTTTTTACTTTTTTCTGCAGTAAAAGAAAAAATAAAAGTTTACTATTTTTTTAATGCAGTAAAAGAAAAAAATCAAAGCTTATTGTTCTTTTTACTTTTTCTACAGTTTTTTTAACTTTTTTTTGCAGTTTTTATAAACAAAAAAAAAATCCAATTTTAGAAACAAAAACCCTAGATTCTTTTTGTTTCTGCCCTTTCTTCTCACTCTTTTTGTAATTTCAGAATTAGGGCTTTTCAATTTAGATTTATAGGGTTTGTATAGTCATAATACATCCAACCCATGGGACGACTTGCATAGTCGGATCCCAATCCATGTTGGCCCTTGCGTCAATATAAAAAAAAATGGAATTTTTTTCATTGGTGCACCCTGCGTAACATAGCGCACTAGTGCGCTCTATTATACAAGCGCACAACGAAAGTACAGTGATAAAAAATTTATAAAAAAAAAACAAAATATGTTTTTATTTGTGTGCCATATGTAACATATGGCACCGGTGCACTATTTCATTATGGCGCACCGCAAACGTTGTTTTGCAAAAAAAACTATTTTAGAAACAAACCCTACATTCTTTTTGTTTATGCCCTTTCTTCTCCCTCTTTTTGTGATTTCAGAATTAGGGCTTTTCAATTTATATATATATAGGGTTTGTATTGCTAAATATAAGCCTAAGACATCCAACCCACGGGAGGACCTACATAGTCAGAGCCCAATCCATGTTTGCCCTTGCGTAAATTTAAAAAAAAAAAAATCTTGTTCGGTGCGCCCTGTTTACTTGAGCGCACTGGTGTGCACTATTATCCCAGCACACCACGCAAGTACTGTGATTAAATATTAGAAAAACAAGATATTTTTTCTCAGTGTGCCATTTGTAAACTATGCAGCCGATGCACTATTTCATTATGGCGCACTGCGAATGTTCTATTTCGAAAAGAAAAAAAAATCAAAAAATACAAACCTTACATTCTTTTTGTTTCTACCCTTTCTTCTCCCTCTTTTTGTGATTTCATAAATAGGGATTTTCAATTTAGATTTATCGGGTTTGTATTGAATAATATAGACCTAAGACATCCAACTGACAGGACGATTAGCATAGTCAGATCCCAATCCATGTGGGCCCTTACATGAATTAAAATAAAAAAACAGATTTTTTTTTATCGGTGCACCTGGCATAACATAACACACCGGTGCTCTGAATTGTACAAGCACACCGCATAAGTAATGTGATAAAAAATTAATAATCAATTTTTTTTTATCGGTACGCCATATGTAAAATATGGCACCGGTTTATGCTACAAAAACTAACACTGGACGATTTTTATTATTTTATCATGGTTAACTGGTGCGGTGATTAACATGTAGCGCACTGGTGCTCCTTGTTGACATAGAGCACCGTATGGTCTGTTATATTGTTTGTGTGGTGCATTTGGAAGACAGCCACACACTGGCGTCGGTGCTTACACCATTAATGGTGCACTGGTTTCTTGAGATTTTTTTTTACTTGAAAAGTTGACAATTTATTTATAAATATATTAATGAATGATATGGTACAAGTTTGAGATTGATAAATAAATGAATAAAAAAAGATCCAAAAGAATAAAATATCATAATATCAAGAAAAGAAAAAAAGGCAAGTTATTTGTAAGTTTATTTACGAAAATATTATTTTGGAACTATATGTAAGTTTAACTAATATGCAATGTTTACTATGTATCATGCGTAGCCACAAAATGATGAAGCTCGATAAGATTATTTCTAATCTAAGACATAAGAGCATAAAAGCTGATGGCAAAAGTGCAAAAGGATGAACCTGCAGGAATGAAAAAACAGCTTCTGATATCCGATATGTGTTTCTTTTTTTAGTTTTCATTAATAATATAATTAAAATTATTAGATAACATGTGTCAAACAGTCTATTAATTCAAATCTATTTAATGTTCTACAGGGACCAAAAACTCAGAAAACGAATGTTTTTCTAAGAAAAAAAAATAGAACATGAAAATGAAAATGAATTGCTCCTTAGCTCATCTGGAGTGGTGCTGGAGGTTAAGGAAAGGGGGAAAAGCTTTTACAAAAGTTTGAGGGATCTAGTGGAATGAATGTATAGACATTCTTTCCACTTACAATACAAAAACCAATCCAATGATTCCAAGATCTAAATTTTATCTAAACTACAGAAAATTTTTCCAGAGAATTGGTCAATGAGACATGTCAGATTTTTAATAGCAAAAACATACAACAACAAAAAAGAAGGAATGAAAAAGTAATATTCCTTTAAATGTTTGTCTAGAATTATTTATAGATATCACTTTTGTTATACTTACTTTTCATATATCAATATAAAAATTAAATAGTTTATTGCCATGTTACATTTTCAAGAAGATTATGAAAATATCAAAAGATGAATGAGCTGATATCAGAAATATGCTAGTAGGAATGTCAAAAAGGGGTACAAGGAGATGGTCAAAGAAATGGACAAAATTGCATCGCAGGAGGAGCTATCTCAACAACAACGTGCTTCAAATGTAATATCTAATCATTGAATTTTTCGATCATTAGGTACAATAAATAAACAATTTAGCATTAAATTTTAATTTTAAGGTATTTTCTTGCATAAAAGAAAAGAAAATGGAACCCATTCAAAGACATAAAACAAGACTAAGGCGAAGAAAAATGATTATGTCTAAGTTTGTGAGTAATTGTTACTTCCTTATAACAACTTAACTAGATTTCATTTTTGTATTTTTTAAGTTGTTTTACAAAAATCATCATTGAATGTCTTCAAACAGGTGCTAACATACAAAGAAGAACCATCAGAGGAATTTATTGAAATTGGGTTAAATATGGGTTGTGAATATATGTTGGCATATCAGAACTTAATTGTTGAATTTGTAAGCATGTATCGATCTTGTTTTACTTAGCTTCGTCTACAATTAATAGAAAAAATAAATATTTTATATTAAATATATGATTTGTTATGGGGTATAAAACTTGAAAACAAAGTATGGAACTATGCCAATAGATGAAATCTTGAAAGATGACATGTTACATGGTTTTGAAAGAATGTGTATATTTTATGAGTCAATTGTTGCATTGGTACATCATTTCTTTTCGATTTACATTGATGTATATTATTTATTATTTAAATTTTCATTATTCTCTCACCAATGTATATACACTCATTAAAGCTTATTTTTATGTTTATAGATGGAAGGTGAAGAATAAGAAAACAATCAACACCGTGAACAAAACATTCCAGAAAATAACCCAAGTCATGGAAGTAGCTCTAGCAGTGACAACAGTTCAAGCGAAGAATGATGATCACTGTGTTTGTATATCAAAGCAAGGCGTTGTAGTTTTTGAAATATGTCTATGAAATCTAACATTTTCTTTAATGTAATGGACATAGTGTCCCAATTGAAAGATAAAGGGATACCAATAACTGTCCCATTTTGTATCAAAAAGAATATATATATATATGTGTGTGTGTGTGTGTGTGTGTGTGTTTTAATTTATTCTATTACATTCTCAAGTGTCGCTATTGCATTCTCCATTGTTGTTCTCAAATGCACTAATAAAAATTTAATTCATATGAATATTGTTATAGGATATATATGTGTCGACTTTTGATGAATAATGAATTTTAAAAAACCACAATAATTATGATATGATATAACAAATTAATCCAAACATCACATTCAAATGCATTAATAAAAATTTAATTAATATGAATATTGTTATAAGATGTGTCGACTTTTGATGAATAATGAATTTAAAACAATCACAATAATTGCACAGTCAAAGGTCGATGTTTCTAAAAAATACAAAATGAAAATCGGTGTGTGTCAGTTACTATAAACCAGTGTGTTTGTATTCTGACCCACCAATGCATTTTCATCTATGTGAGCACCTATTAAAGGCTTTCAAAACCAATTAAAAATATTTAGAGAAACAGTGTACCACAATACATGTGTATCAAAAGTGAGGTTCTCTAGTACACAAGTTATTGTTTATGACTTATGGGTACACACTGTGACAAATACCTCCATAATGGCCTGAGTAACTTTGGTATTTGCAGGATACTATGCACCGGGGCGTTTTTGTGTCTATATGCACCGGTGCATTTCTACGACCTATAAGCACTGCACGAATACCAATACCAATTATAAATCTCAATGCGTTTGTGCGATACTGTGCACTAGGGTGTTTAAGTGTTTATACGCAATGGTGCATTTTTTCGACCTATGGGCACCACACAAATACCGATACTAAATATAAATCTCGGTGTATTTGTGTGATACTGTGCACCGGTGTGTTTCTATAAGTCTAGGCACTGGTGCATTGATACGACCTATGGGCACCGCGTAAATTCCAAGACCAATTAGAATGGCCCCATGCGTTGTATCACCAACACTATGCTCGATGTTATTTTATACCTTAACGGCCCAGTGCATTCTCCTTCGACCACCCCAGGGTGTCGGCTACAGGTGTGCACCAGTGCGTTAAATCCTAATTAGCACATCGATGAAAAAAAAATCTGTAATTACCTCTGGCCACCCATTTTTTATAGTTGTGTTGAATTTCTGTTGAAAGCTCCACCAAAACCTCTATAACCATAAACGGATGTTGTAGAAAATATTTTTCGGACAATTTTGGCCAATTTTATAACATTAAAAACCTCCTTTATAACCTCCACTAGAGGGTCTTTTCCTTGTAGTGATCATTGGTTGTAACCTCCCCCTGCTACTATTTAATAAATATTGTTGTTCATTTTCCCATATATGTATCTATTTATGTTTCTATTTCTCATGTGATGGACTCTTAAATGATATATATGTTTCATGTTCAATCGATTTAGCTGATTAAGATAAATAGACATCTGTATATTGCAATCTCTTTATTTTTTAGTGTTTATACTTGTAGGAAATAATCTGGCAATCTAGGTTGGATCGGAATCTATAACAAAAGTGACAGAAGGAGAATAGGAAGCGCTTGGATCACAAGTAGGTCCTTCTATCTTTCTGTGTGTCTATTTACTCTAAGATAAAGTCATTGAAAAGTATTTAATCTATTGTTCTAAATGCATAGCACCACATTTAGGGAATTTGATTTATCCATAGATCATAATTCTACATAACACCACCAATTGATGGTGTTTAAATTGGTCAACATAAATCTAAGTGGAAAATTTCCAAAGATGATTTTTCCCTTATAGAATTTCCTGCTAGAAATGATTCTCTATGTTGTTTGCCCAAGATACATCCTTCATATAGGATGTCTGTTTTTTCTATGAGTGGCAATCCTTTCACCATACCTTTCCTATGCAACAAATTCAAACCTCCAAAATTGAGATGACCATATCTCAAATTCCATAACCAATTTTCATCTTTAATTTCTGCTTGAAAATTTTCTTGTGTGATAGATGCTGAATTTATTTCATCCTTTTGTGAATTCATTAATAACTGTGCTTGATCACCTTCTTCCTTCAAATTTGATCTTAGATTGATAGGAAACATTCTATTTTTTGTCATATGAGCTTTTGCAATCAGCTGTCTACTTGGAGGATTATCCAATATTGTGCACACATCATTCTTGAAAAATACACAGCTGTCTACTTGGAGGATTATCCAATATTGTGCACACATCATTCTTGAAAAATACATTGTAGCCCTTTTTCATGAGCTATCCAATGTTTATGAGGTTATGTTTCAAACCAGGGCCAAAGTAAACATTTGACATGAACTTCTTCTCTCCCTTCTTGGTAAGAATGTCAACTCTTCCTTTTCCCATTACAGAGACTTTGCTATCAGTCCCTAATGTCACTTCATATTTTACACTCTCATTTAAATTGGAAAACATTTCCATGTTTCCAGTCATGTGGTTGCTACACCCTAAATATAGAAACCATACATCTCCTTGTTTTTCTTGTGCTACATTACAAGCTAAAAACATGCTATCATGGTTCTGATTTTCCTTTATGAAATTTGCACTTGGTTTGCTACTTATTTCATCTTGCTTCTTTCTAAATTCATTTTCATAATGATGATACTTCTTACAATAATTACGTTGAACTTGAGATTTATTATACCTCTGACCTTGTGCTTGATTTTGGCTTGGGCCTTGGCTTGGATTTTGATTGCTGCCCCTTCCACTTGAACTTGAAGGGCTTATTCTTCCACTTCCTTTATAATTTTATCTTCCTTGACCGCTACCTTGACTAAATGAAACTTGTTTCTTGAAGGCATGCTCCAATGATGAGTTTGTTGCTATGTTCAACCTATGGTCATGACACATCAATGATGCATGAAGTTCATCCACTGAAAACTGTGAGAGATCCTTTGTCTCTTCTATGGCCACAACAATAGCATCAAATCTTGCTGGAAGACTTCTCAACACTTTCTCAACTATTATCCTTTCCTAAAGAGTCTCACCCTGAGACCTAATTCGAGTAACCAACCTAATTACATGTGTGAAAATGAGTCTCAATTCTCAGACTCTTTCACACAAATTGTTTCAAAATCTCTTCTCAACATTTGTATTTTTGTTTTATTCACCTTTGACATGCCTTGGTAGGTTACCTAGAGGGTATCCCATGCTTTATTATACTTTGTTGCTGCTGCAATCCTTGGGAAGATACTTTCATGAACTGCTTGAAATATGTAGAAGAGGGCTTTAGTGTCCTTCTTCCTGTTATCTCTCAACAAATCATTTTCTGCTTTTGTCAAATAATTGTATGCTAATACATATGTTGGTTCGTGGAATCTATTCTCCACCAATTTCCCAGTGCCTTGAGAAGAAAACAGAGCCTTCATTGTAATTTCCCAACAATTTTAATTTTTTCCATTAAACTGAGGTATTTGTGTATTAGTCAAGCTTCTATTTCTTGCTGCCACTTTTACTGTGTAAACAAACTTTCTTATTGTGTAAATAATTTATCCTTGCATGTAAATATGCTCCTCAAAACAAATTTTAACTCCTTAGTAAAAAAATACCTTTTACTGAGATTTTAAACCCGCCCAACACAGTTGCAAAAATGAAATCATAAGAGTCCTATTTTCAATATAGAGTGGTGAATATCAAAACATGTTGACTTGCAAAATTTTAATGGAGCAAATAAATCAAACAACTTTACTCACAATGAAACAGAGTAAACCATAGTGTTGTGGTAAGAACGATATGTTAAAATTCTAGAACTATATCTCGACTAACCAAACTTTATATTATACCTTAAAAACATGAAATACATTCACATGTGGAGATTTTGGCTACTTCATTAGTAAAACAAGACTTCTTATAGAGATTTGCATTCACTAAGGTTTCAGATTTAACACACAGTAAAACTTGTAACTATTGTTTTGATGCGCCCACCAAAATTTTCTCCATGATTTTCTCCTTCTTGTCTTTAGAGACTTACATGTGCTGTTAGCCACCTGTAAAATTTGATTATCCCAAAAGGTGGCTAAATCTATTTTTGAGCCTTCAAGGAACAATTTTTTCTCACTAAAAACTGTTGGCTCTTGAAGACTTTTTGAAGGCCTCATGCCTCTGTCCAAACCTTCACCGATGTTCCCATCTTGAAAGAACTCTGAAATCCTGTTGGTCCCATCTTGAAATACTACTGCAAGCACCATTTTCCCTCTTCCTCCTCTTTAAAAGCTAACCTCTTTTTCTACCCCTTCATTCCCCATGAAAATTCAACAATTTCATGTTTTTGCCTTTTCCCTCCCCAAAATCCCCTTTATAAGGTTTAAGAATCACTCTTGGCCTTATCGGAACCCTCAAACCTTTGAAAATCATGAGGAAAACCATTAAAAACCCATTTGGTTATATATATTGGGCTTAAGCCCCCTTGGGCTAAGTCCCTAGCCTTTCCGCCCATACACCCTGGCGCCGTGACCGCGCGTTGAGCCAGTCGGACGCTTAACCGGTTTAAATAAATATTTATTTGCAAAACATTAAAAAACCTTTGATATTTGTTTAAATCGTCAAAAAAATCATTTTTAATTTTTCCACCCGTGCAAAATTATGGAGAAATATTTACCGTCGATCTGATCTGCAGATCGGACGGTCTAGAGCGCGCCTCCCTGTGGACCCCCCAGCCATGCGCCGTTTTCCCAAAACCGGCGATATCCATCGCACCGCCTTCGAGCAAAAGGTTGTTTTCCCTCGATGGCCAGTGATTCCATACACCTGCCACCACGCGTCCCGTGTACTATTTGCAAACTGCCATCCATCCGTCGTCCATCGCGCGTTAATGATCGGACCAGGATGCCCAGCGATATTGCTGTGGACCGTTCGATTTGGGCCCACTGATCCAACGGTGATCTCTCGCCAGAGTTGCTCGAGGGTTAACGAAGGTGCGCGCACGATAGCCGGGCCCTCATACAGCAGCAAATCAATCTCCGCTGTCGATCTGATCTGCAGATCGATGGCCCACAATTCATCGCCCGATCTCTCCGTTTGACTTTCCATTGCCCAATCCCGACCGTCGATCTCTACGCGATCGACGACTTAGATTTATCCTTCTCCTCTAACCACCTCGTTCAATCTCGACCGTCGATCTCTTCACGATCGACGGCTTGCATTTAATCCTTCTTTCACCCATTCCACGATCACTCCCGATCAATGCTGACCGTTGGATGATTCCATACAACGGCTCCGAACTCCTCGCCCTCCATTGCGATCCAACCTATAAAGTAGGATTTTTTAATATTTTAGTATTTTGTGGGTTTCTTATCATTTCTCCACAATTTTCAAAGAAGATTCGAGAGAGCGGAGGTGATGACCCTCCCCGAGTCTTCGATTAAGTCGAAGGAAATCATCCATAGAGTGGAAATGCATTTCCTCAGTGTTTCCTCAGGCATGGATGCCTTATGAACCCTGCGCAGCCCTGCATGCCAGCAAGAAAACCATGGATTTAACACTGTCAAAGAGTATCAGTGTCGAAGACAAAAATGCACCAGAACAGAGGATTAAGAGACAAATTTGTGGAGATTACGTCTAAGATACTTATCAAAAGCCTAATCCCAAATAAAACACAGTTTACAGAAAACCTAAAGTGTTTTATCAAGCAGGAAGGTTTCTGCCGCCACAATCTGAGGCAAATCAATTCCTCTCAGCTACCATAGTGCCACCTGTTTCTCAAAGTACTCAATTAGGGGCCGAAGTTATTAATCGAATGAAGATTTTCGCCTCAACACAGCCGGAAAGGTTACTTCTGCAATAAAATAAAATGCAAAAGACATCTGCAGGGTAACCCTAGCGTCACACAGAGCCTCAAAGGTCAACAAAGCTCCCACCGAGCTTAATTCATAAGTGTAAATCAATTAATATGGTGAAACACCTATACAGTTTATTCATTGAGCCCCCCAAGGGCCAAGAAGACATTAACTCTGTATTAATTGTAATTGAGATCTTTTATCAGATCTCACCTCCTCATTCTTCTATATATACTACAGCAGAAGATGAGTGAAGTGTTGGTTGTAGAACTTTGATATACATTTGAGCAAAAAACTTCTGATTGTACATAGTATTCACTGGCTCTTGGAGCTCTGCTGGTGATAGATAGGTTAGGCTGAGATGTGTATATGGTTGCTAACCTAAAGCACTGGACTTAAAGTTGTAATTGGTTTGAAGCATCAATACAAGCTGATTTATGGGATCCTGGTCTATGTTGACAGTGATGTTTCTCTAATTGTAACTTGTTATTTTTTTTTTTCTGTTTTCATCTGTGTTTCATATTCTCTTATAAAGAACAACATGCATAGAGTTAGGACCTACTGTATATCAGTAACCTTCTCTAACTCAAAATATTTATCTGAATGTTTTCTTATAAATTGTGTTATTTAAGAATGATTTAATTCAATTTAAGCATAGGAATGTTGGCGTTCCCTCGTCTTATTGTCTTAGCTTAATGTTATTCTTAGATGTTATTTTTAGTATATGTTTAGTGAAGATGAACTGAGGAAAAGATATGGTGAGCCCTGGTCCCAGTATGATCCCACAGACTATCTGATTGTTTCCCTTTGAATGTGTCAAAATCTGGCTAGTTTCAAAGTACTTACCAGATCTTAGGCCATTCTGTTGTTATCTTTGTATTTGTCTTGAAAGTAACCAAGTAAAGAAGAGCTAGGAGAGGAGTTGTGGTGAGCCCGGCCCGCTAGTTTCTAATCCAAAATTTGCCTTGAATTTTCCCTTTGTTTTGAGATGTTTTCTATTGAAAGTGTATCAAAGGTTGGCTAGTTTCAAAGTACTTACCAGATCCTAGTTTACTTTTATGTTTTTCTTGAGTCCATGTTAAAGGCTGACTAGTTTAAAAGTACTTATCAGATCTTGGGCTGCTCTTGTTTCTGCATCTGTTTATTTCTCCTTCTTATTGTATCATTCCATTCCATAAATCAAATATTCAAAGAGATCCTTAGACATAGATGACTTGCCCCATGGACCACTCTTGCCTCTTGTTGTTCCAATTAAACCCTATTATGACTCCATAGCCCAATGGACTAAAACCTATAATTGTCTACCTTTTTTACCGAAGCTTATTCTGATTACTTGCAACTTCTCACCTTTGAAACTTTTTGCACTGAGGGCTTTCCACCTTGAACAGTAATCATGCTCAGCCATCCAAAAAAAAGAACAAACCCTTGGCCTTCATAACTAGTCTAATATCATAACCCCAAACTTCAAAGACAAATCCATATTTGTACATATTGGAGAGATCCCTCTCTGGATTCAGGAGGGCTAGATCCTAGAATCCCAAAGTGGTTGAAACGATGTTGTTTCTATAATTGGACTCTGCCAATCTTGCTAATAAATTACAGATTACTAACATTTCTGGAGACTCCGCTGGGGAACAAAACCCAGGATCATATTCATTTAAGGATAACCATAGAAAACAAGGGATTTCGGTTCAAGAATAATTGCTATATTAACCATCTAAGCCACCGGCAACTAACATTTCTGGCGACTCCACTGGGGACTCGAACCCAGAATCATTTTTCATCTCTATAAAAATTTGTGAGTTAAAAGCAACCTTTTCAAGCACTACCAAAAGAATGGTAATCATGATGAAACTTGTTTGAATCAGTGACAAACTAGGCAAACCCTTTGATTCTCTTAAGACTTTATCAAACCTTGAAAAATCAGCTGGCTTAGCCATAAGAGTAGATTGTCTTTGTCTCATACCTATAGCTAAGTTTTGAAACAGAGTTAGGATATTCTTAAAAAACCACACAACTTAAAAATAACTCAGAAAAAACCAAAAATATTTCAGATTTGTAGTAAAACACTTACTCTTACATTGACACTTAACTTTGTTGTGTTTTACCCCATACTCTTAGACAGAGTTTGGAAAGGGCCAGGTAGCTTCTGGACCTCATCCTCTTTCAGAGGTGAAATATCTGGTAAATGCCCTCCCAGTCAATCTCTGGTTAGATTTTTTTGTGTTCCAGGATATCCTTGAAAGGGGATATTTCACAAGCATGGTGGTGGACTATAAAACCTTTTACCTCTGAAAATAGCTAAAAACTTCCACTTGGCAACTCCACAATCCTGAACAAGCCTTAAGACTCCACTGGTAAGAACCCTGATCATCATAATATCATTCAAACTCAGTTAGAAGACTGTGGGATTCAAATTTAGGTAAAAATATTAGTTAACCACCCAAAGACTGTCATACCTAGTTGAACTTGTCTTGTTTATTTCGGTATGAAGAACACAACATAGTGGCTCCTAGAAAGATTCACACTAGAGCCTATCCTGACCCTGATCCCCCTGAAGTAGTTGATAACCCAGAAAGTATCCTTAGGAAGTATCCTAAGATTAAATTGTCAACTGTTTACAGACCACCCTTGAGAGCTAAATCAGTTCCTAAAAATCTTTCAACTCTACAACAATCACAAGCTGACTTAGTAAATCCATTTAGAACTAGGTCATTTGATGATATCATCCAGCTAGATTTTGAGTCTTCACTTTCTTTTCCTGAAACTAGTGAACATCTTGGTAGTAGAGAAACAACACCTCCTGATTTACATTTCCTCCTCAACCTAGGTGTCTATCATCCAAGATCAGCTCAGCAATCTACTGTTGTTCCATCCACACCCCTTCATCCAACATCCACTGTCCCAACCACTCCACTCCAACCTACCTTCCTTTTTGTTAATCCACCTGTGAATCCACCTCCACCTCCTGCCATGGCTGCATGGTATGCTCCCTTAGTCCTTCCTACACCATTAGTTAACCTTCCACAGGACTATCAGTCCAAAATTCCATTATATGATGCTAACAATACTACAACTGCATCACAACATGTGGATAAGATGGATGACTATTTTGATAGAAATGAAATTGATGATGACTTTGTCAAACTTAGATTATTTTCCCAAAGCCTGGGGGGAGAAGTAAGAAAATGGTTTAAAGGCTTAGCCCCCCATAGTATAAATTATATCCAAGGCTTCCATCAAACATTCTTAAACACATGGGAAGTTAAAAAGAATCCTCCCCAAGTCCTTTCTGATTACAAGAACCTTCATAGAAACCCTGGGGAAAGTGTCCAAGCTTATTGCACTAGATTCAATAGTGTGTATAATGCACTTTCCCCAGAGCTAAAACCTCCACAAGGCTCAGCTTTAAACAAGTTTCCTGAAGGGTTTGATTCTGACATGACCTATCAGCTGAGAGAGAGAGACTTTGCAACTCTTGAAGATATGCAAAGGGGTGCTCTTTCTGTAGAAATCAAACTGACGGAGAAAAGAGCAAGGATGAAAGTTGAGAAGAGAGTATCTTTTAGAGAGGAATCCACACCATCTACTTCAAGCTCAAATATGGAAAGAATGGTGGAATAAATGATGAAAGAGATGAGCATAATCAAGAGAGCACAAGCAAGCCAAAACCAAAGTGCTCCTCAAAACAAAAACCAAAACCAGAATCAGAATGTTAGAAGGAACC
Source organism: Pinus albicaulis (assembly GCA_034641835.2). Taxonomy (NCBI): domain Eukaryota; kingdom Viridiplantae; phylum Streptophyta; class Pinopsida; order Pinales; family Pinaceae; genus Pinus; species Pinus albicaulis. The sequence goes on from CM076584.1 coordinate 330,637,003, forward strand.
AACCTACAAATAGACCTAGGGAAGATGATCAGCAGATCACTCCTCCCTTTCATCAAAATTATGTGAGTGAGGTTGAGGAAGCAGATAAAATAACAGAGGAAGATTATATCAACCTGTTCGGGGTAGATGATGATGACCTTGAGGTTCATTATGATAGAAAACAAGGTCTTTATACACCTTATGATGACAAAAGAGATGGTAATGAAATTTGTTGTCAAAACATGGAAAATTCCATCACCGAACCTCAAAGAGAATATGACCTCAGAAGTAAATCTAGTCAAAAAACCCCCAACAACAAAACCTCTGACAAATCCTCGCAAAACAACACTGCAACCAAGCCTAAAGTGGTAAAAAAAAAGGATAAAATAGTGGCTGAAAATTCTGATAAAGGTAAAGGAAAAAGCACTCAAGACAATGAAAAACAGAGTGCAGACATTAGTAGTACTAACACATTAGCTAGTACTCCTATTAAAACAATTTTATCAAATGCAAATAAAACAAATCAGCAAGCTGACATTGCTGATAGAGTGACAGCTAATAAGGCTGAAACCAACACTGTAAAGAGTCAAATTCCTTTCATCCTGGAGCAGGAAATCTCAAAGATCAAAATTTATGTTCCTCTCACCGAGTTAGCTACCCAACATGTATATAGGACCCAAATTTTGAAGGCTTTAAATTTAGAAGACAACAATGGCATAGTCAATATTAACGATGACCAACCAGAGCTTATTTTTGGTCCAAAGATTGAAGGAAAATATCAAGAGGGACCTGTTCCTCCCTTTTATGTAAGTTTTAAAGTTCATGACAAGATTTTGCACAACGCTATGCATGACTCAGGGGCTTCTCATAATCTAATGCCTAAAGCCATAATGGAGAGCCTGGGTCTAGAAATCACTAGACCTTATAAAGACCTTTACTCTTTTGACTCAAGCAGAGTAAAATGTTTAGGATTGATCAAAGACCTTTGTGTTAACTTAGCCCAAATTCCAGCCAAATTCTTAGTCATGGATATTGTTGTGGCTGATGTGCCCCCAAAGTATGGGATGTTACTCTCAAGGTCTTGGGGGCTAATTTACAAGGGACTATGCAAATGGACATGAATTATGCGACTATCCCTGTTTTCAATCAAACTAGGAGACTTTATAGGGAGTCCCATATGCAATACACAGTCACAAGCCGAGACAGACCACAAAACTCTCCTATCTATTCTGTCAATACAGGCCTCGATTCTTTTATCATGTTTAATGATGAAACACTTAGTGAACAAGTCACTTTAACAGAATTAATGGCCGATAGAGAGGAGGAGGTAAATACTAATGAACTGTCAAAACAGTTTGCTGAACCTTTAACCAACAGAAAACCAGTTATGAGTCTTGAATTATAGGTCATGTGTCCCTCACTTATAAACATTGAGAGTAAAGGATGTATCCATCAAATAAACAAAAATTAGGGGGAATCAAAACAAATTCAACTCAGTGCTAAGATTCCACAACAACCTTCGAGCACGATAGTTGAAGAGGACTCTAACCAAGATAAAACCGATAAAATTCCTCTCTGGAGTATGTATTTTGATGGGTCATGCACTAGAACTAACGCTGGTGCAGGTGTCTGGATTACTAACACTGAAAACAATGACATAGAATGCATTTCATGCAAATTAAACTTTCAGTGTTCCAATAACATAGCAAAATATGAGTCCCTTCTTTTAGGCTTACATCTTTTGAAAAAGTTAGGAGCCCGAAGAATCAATGTATATGGGGATTCTGAATTGATCATTGGGCAAGTCAATGGGGAGTATAACGCAAATCATCCCAGACTTATAGCCTACTGAAATGATATCATGGACCTTTTAAAAACATTCGAGGAGTCCAAGGTAATTTTCGTCCCAAGGAAAAGAAACATTGCAGCCCACAATCTAGCCTTTGCAGCTAGGACATGTTTAGCGCCATTTGAAACCAGAGACTGTACAAATGAGATAAATTTTAGACCAGCAGTGCCAAATAATAAGAAGTATTGGCAGGTGTTTGAAAATGACAAACAAATAGAAGACTTCATGCAATTCAAAAATGAATTCGAACTCAATAGTTCGGACTCAGACTATGAAACAGACTGCAGCGAAGAAAAATTTCTTGGTGAAGAAAAACTGTCTCCTGAGCCTGTCAAAATTAACCTATTGGCTAGCAAACTTACGAATGAAACAACGGAGTTGGAAACTCTCCATGCTAAAGATGAAAGTTTTCCTAGAGGTTTGGCCCCTTTAGAAGAGTTGTTTGATTTTGACGATGTGGCCAAAAAACCAAAACTGGAACCTATAGAGACTGAAGTGGAGGAGTGCAATATAGGCAGTGAGGAAAAACCAAAAATGATTAAACTGTCTAAAACCTTACTAGCTCACATTAAACTCAAATATATAGAGTTGTTTAAAGATTTTTCTGATGTTTTTGCATGGAGTTACGAAGATCTTAAATCCTATGACACTGAAATAATACAACACAAAATTCCCCTTAATGAAAACCAAAAACCATTCAAACAGAAGCTGCGCAGAATAAACCCTGTTCAGTTTCCTTTGGTCAAGAAGGAGATTAAAAAAATGTATGAAGCTGGTATTATTGTCCCTATTAGATATTCTGAATGGGTATCTAATATGGTGTCTGTTAGGAAGAAAACTGGAGAAATCAGGCTTTGTATAGACTTTAGAGATTTAAACAAAGCTTCATTAAAGGAAAAATACCCTCTACCTATGATGGACCATATTTTACAAAGAGTGGTAGGGTCTAGAAGAATTTCTTTGCTGGATGGCTATTCAGGGTACAATCAGATCTTGGTTTACCCTACTGATCAATTAAAGACAACCTTTACTACGCCATGGGGCACTTTCATGTATGTGAAAATTCCCTTTGGTCTAATGAATGCTGGATCAACCTTTCAAAGAGCCATAGACATAGCATTCTCAGACGAACTGGGCTTCTTCATCATTATCTATCTTGATGATGTCACTGTGTTTTCAAAAACAGATGAAGAACACTTAGAACATTTGAGAAAAGTTTTTGAGAAGTGCAGAAGGTTTGGAATATCTTTAAACCCTAAGAAGACACTATTCTGTCTCCAAGAAGGTAAACTTGTTAGACACATTGTTTCAGAAGAGGGTATAAAGATAGATCCAAAGAGGATTGAGGCCATATTGCAAATCTCTCATCCTTGAAACATCAAGGAGTTGAAATCTTTCATTGGGAAGATCAACTTTTTGAGAAGGTTCATCCCTAATTTAGCTGAGCTCCTTAGGAATATCACAAACATGCTGAAAGAGTAGCAAGGGGTAAAATGGACCTTGGAAGCAATGCAATCCTTTGAACTGGTGAAACGAGCATTAACCAAAGCACCGGTTCTGATAAGTCCTATTTTTTCAAAAGATTTTTATATTTTCTCATTTGCATCAGAACATACCATAGCTGCTGTCCTTTTATAGAAAAACCCACAAGGAAAAGAGCAGCCTATTGCATTCTTTAGCAAGGCATTGAGGGATGCCCCTTTGAAGTACAACAATATGGAGAAGAAAGCATTTGCTTTGGTTAAAGCATTGAAAGACTTCAGAGTATACGTCATTCACTCACACATCGTTGCCTTTGTCCCAAATTCAGTCGTTAAAGACATTTTAACACAGGACCCAGATGGTAAGAGAGGTAAGTGGATTGTTGTTATTCTTGAATATGATTTAGAGATAAAACCCACTTAGCTCATCAAAGGCCAAGGTCTAGCTAGATTAATGGCTGAATCAAATTGTGAAGTTCTTGATATTCATATGATTAATGCTTTAGATGATCAAGAGGAAATCTCAACACCCATTATTGAAAACCATTTTATGAATTCCTCTTGGTATGTTGATATTATTTATGTTCTGCTTAATTTGAATACACCTCCTGGTTTGAAAAAAAAAAGGCAAGGTTCCAAAAATTGAAAGCTGTAAACTATTGCATGATAGATAAATGTCTGTATTGGAAAAATGCAAGTGGTCTATTGCTTAAATGTTTGCCTGAGTTTGATGCAGAGAAGGTTAAGTACCAGTTCCATGAAGGAGAGTGTGGAGGTCATTTGTACTGGAAGACAACAGCCAACAAAATTTTGAGGGCTGGTTTCTATTGGCCTACCCTTTTCCATGATGTACACCAGATGATCATAGCCTGTCATAAGTGTCAACTTTTTGAAGGCAAAAGAAAGCTGCTACCCCTCCCTCTACATCCAATCACTGTTGAATCCCCCTTTCAACAATGGGGACTTGACTTTATAGGAGAAATCCATCCACCATATTCTGCCCAGCACAGATGGATTCTCACTACCACAGACTATTTCACTAAGTGGATAGAAGCCATTCCTTGTAGGTAGTCCAATGATTCAGTTATCATAAAATTTATGGAGACTAATATTCTCTCCAGATTTGGCTGTCCTACCAAGATCATCACTGATAATGCAGCAGCATTTGGATCATATAAGATGGTTGAGTTCTGTCATAGATATCAGATAACATTGGGGCATTCCATAGCTTATTACCCTCAAGGTAATGGACTTGTAGAATCCTCAAACAAAATCTTAGTGAACATAATTAAGAAACTGTTGGAGGACAACAAAAATTCTTGGCAAACAAAGCTGATTCATGCACTTTGGGCTGACAGAATAACTTTGAAGAAATCCATTGGTATGTCACCTTTTCAGCTTATGTATGGTACTGATGCAAATTTTCCAAACAGCCTTGGTGTACCAGTGATAAAGTTGATTCAAGAGTTGAAAACTGAAGATAATGACATGATCAGAAGGATAAATCAGACCATTCATCTCCAGCAAACCAGAGAGGAAGTGTATAACCAAGCATTGCAGAAACAGGAGAACATTAAAAAGTTTTTTGACAGAAGAACAAAGGCTAGAAATTTCAAGATTGGGGACAAAGTTTTAAAGTGGGACTCAAGAAGGGAAGAGAAGGGAAAGCATGGAAAATTTGACAACCTATGGCTTGGCCCTTACTCTATTCATTCGGATGCTGGTAACAATGCATTTTTCTTGCAGGAATTGAATGGAGCAGAATTGTTTGGGGGTCCTGTCAATGTCAGGATGCTTAAGCATTACTTCTCTTGATCCATGTTATGTTTTGAAGACTTTTTATCTTTTCCATTATGAATACTTCATCCCCCATTGCATTCAAAGTTGTAAGAAACAAAAATACAAAAACAAAGAAAATAAAGAAAAGAGGGCAGATTTTGAAGACAAGCAAGGTATAGCCCCATACCAAAAAAGAGAGATAAATCTGAAAGTGTGCAAGCTCAAATGCCACTCCTGAAAAACACACTTCTAGTTAGTCAAAATGTTTAATCTTGACTTATTAGCTTTAAATTTTCTATTGATAGGATAGTGAATTTGATATGCCAAACTGTCTAATCTTGGCTTATCAGTAGATAGTTTAGGATAGAAATTAAAGGTTCAAACATGATCAAAATCTGAACCTAAGGTTGCAAAGAGAAATGACTCAAATCTGTTCTATTTTTCTGAGTCAAAGAGATGTAAAAAATCTGGTTCTAATTAGCTCAAAATTTGAACCAGAAGAAAAGGAAAGACAACTAAACAAGAGTCAAAACAGAGTTGTAGAAAAGAGGAAGGAAATGTGTTCAAAATTCAGATCTTAAGCCTTCCATTTTTTGATTTATTTTTCTGCAGAATAAATGTCTATGTGCAGCTTGTCTTTATGCCATAGATCACAGCAAGTCAAACAACTTAATCTTGACTTGACTGTTTTTAAATTTATGTTTTAGAATTTAGAGAATAAGATCTGTTAGACAGTTTAATCCTAACATATTAGTAGATTAGGTAGAGAATCATCTGAACTCAACTGTTAAATCTGAGTTCAGAGAGAAATAAGGAGTAGAAATAGATTAGATTTCCTGCTTTCAAAAAAATAAAATGTTGTGAAAAGAGTTTTCCAATCCAAGTGCACTCTATTAAATAAAAAATGTTAGATCTGTAGGATTGGGTACGTAGAAAGTTGTATTGATGAAGATCCATTGCTTTATGACTGCTAATACATTTTCAGAGAAAATCATCCCAGCACAGGAATAGCAGCCCAATGGATTAGGCAACTGATCAGCCTCCCAGAGAACATCAATGGATCAGGCAAATGATCAGCCTCCTAGAGAATGTAGGTTTGAAAGTTCTTAATGCCTTCAAGAAGGCACCATCCCCAAGTGGAGCCACTATTAGCCACCTGTAAAATTTGATTATCCCAAAAGGTGGCTAAATCTATTTTTGAGCCTTCAAGGAACAATTTTTTCTCACTGAAAACTGTTGGCTCTTGAAGACTTTTTGAAGGCCTCATGCCTCTGTCCAAATCTTCACTGATGTTCCCATCTTGAAATAGCTCTAAAATCCTGCTGGTCCCATCTTGAAATACTGTTGCAAGCACCATTTTCCCCCTTCCTCCTATTTAAAAGCTAACCTCTTTTTCTACCCCTTCGTTCCCCATGAAAATTCAACAATTTCATGTTTCTACCTTTTCCCTCCTCAAAATCCCCTTTATAAGGTTTAAGACTCACTCTTGGCCTTATCGGAACCCTCAAACCTTTGAAAATCATGAGTAAAACCATTAAAAACCCATTTGGTTATATATATTGGGCTTAAGCCCCCTTGGGCTAAGTCCCTAGCCTTTCCACCCATACACCCTGGCGTCGTGATCGCGCGTTGAGCCAGTCGAGCGCTTAACCGGTTTAAATAAATATTTCTTTTCAAAACATTAAAAAACCTTTGATATTTGTTTAAACCGTCGAAAAATTCATTTTTACTTTTTCTGCCCGTGCAAAATTATGGAGCAATCTCGACCGTCGATTTGATCTGCAGATCAGATGGTGCGGAGTGTGCCTCCCTGTGGACCCCCCAGCCGTGCGTCATTTTCCCAAAACCGGTGGTACCCATCGCACCGCCTTCGGGAAAAAGGCTGTTTTCCCCCGATGGCCAGCGATTCCATACACCTGCCGCCATGCGTCCCGTGTACTATTTGCAAACCACCATCCATCCGTAGTCCATCGCGCGTTAATGATCGGACTAGGATGCCCAGCGATATCGCTGTGGACCGTCCGATCTGGGCCCACTGATCCAACGGTGATCGCTCGCCAAAGTTGCTCGAGGGTTAACGAAGGTGTGCGCATGATAGTCGGGCCCTCATACAATGACAAATCAATCTCCGCCATCGATTTGATCTGCAGATCGATGGCCAACAATTCATCGCCTGATCTCTCCATTTGACTTTCCATTGCCCATCCCGACCATCGATCTCTGCGCGATCGACGGCTCAGATTCATCCTTCTCCTCTAACCACTTCATTCAATCTCGACCGTCGATCTCTGCACGATCGACGACCCTGATCTAATTTTCTTCCGCCCATTCTACAATCGCTCCCGATAAATCCTGACCGTTGGATGATGCCATCCAACGACTCCGATCTCCTCGCACACCCTCCGTTGCAGTGAACCTATAAAAGTAGGATTTTTTAATAGTTTTCGTATTTTGCAGGGTTTCTTATCATTTTCTCACAATTTTCAAAGAAGATTCAGAGGTGGAGGGTGACGACCCTCCCGTCTTCGATTCGTCGAAGGAAATCATCCACAAGGTGGAAATGCACGTTTCCTTAGTGTTTCCTTAGGCATGGATGCCTTATGAACCCTGCGCAGCCCTGCATGCTAGCAAGAAAACCATGGATTTAACATTGTCAAAGAGTATCAGCGTCGAAGACAAAAATGCACCAGAACAGAGGATTAAGAGACATATTTGTGGAGATTACGTCTAAGATACTTATCAAAAGCCTAATCCCAAATAAAACACAGTTTACAGAAAACCTAAAGTGTTTTATCAAGTAGGAAGGTTTCCACCGCCACAATATGAGGCAAATCAATTCCTCTCAGCTACCATAGTGCCACCTGTTTCTCAAAGTACTCAATCAGGGGCCGAAGTTATTAATCGAATGAAGATTTTCGCCTCAGCACAGTCGGAAAGGTTACTTTTGCAATAAAACTTAATGCAAAAGACATCTGCAGGGTAACCCTAGCATCACACAGAGCCTCAAAGGTCCAAAAAACTCCCACTGAGCTTAATTCATAAGTGTAAATCAATTAATACAGTGAAACACCTGTACAGTTTATTCATTGAGCCCCCCAATGGCCAAGAAGACATTAACTTTGTATTAATTGTAATTGAGATCTTTTATCAGATCTCACCTCTTCATTCTTCTATATATACTACAACAGAAGATGAGTGAAGTGTTGGTTGTAGAACTTTGATATACATTTGAGCAAAAAACTTCTGATTGTACATAGTATTCACTGGCTCTTGGAGCTCTGCTGGTGATAGATAGGTTAGGCTGAGATGTGCAGATGGTTGCTAACCTAAAGCATTGGACTTAAAGTTGTAACTGGTTTGAAGCATCAATACAAGCTGATTTATGGGATCCTGGTCTATGTTGACGGTGATGTTTCTCTAATTGTAACTTGTTATTTTTGTTTATGTTTTCATCTTTGTTTCATATTCTCTTATAAAGAATAGCATGCATAGAGCTAGGACCTACTGTATATCAGTAACCTTCTCTAACTCAAAATATTTATCTGAATGTTTTCTTCTAAATTGTGTTATTTAAGAATGATTTAATTCAGTTTAAGCATAGGAATGCTGGCGTTCCCTCCTCTTATTATCTTAGCTGAATGTTATTTTTAGATTTTACTTTCAGTATATTTTTATTGAAGATGAACTGAGGAAGAAATGTTGAGTCCTGGTCCCAGTATGATCCCACAGACTATCTAATTGTTTCCCTTTGAATGTGTCAAAAGTTGGCTCGTTTCAAAGTAGTTACCAGATCTTAGGCCATTCTGTTGTTATCTTTGTATTTGTCTTGAAAGTAACCAAGTAAAGAAGAGCTAGGAGAGGAGTTGTGGTGAGCCTGGCCCGCTAGTTTCTAATCCAAAAGTTGCCTTCAAGTTTCCCTTTGTTTTGAGATGTTTTCTATTGAAAGTGTATCAAACACTGGCTAGTTTCAAAGTACTTACCAGATCCTATTTTACTTTTATGTTTTTATTGAGTCCATGTCAAAGGCTGACTAGTTTAAAAGTACTTATCAGATCCTGGGCTGCTCTTGTTTCTGCATCTGTTTATTTCTCCTTCTTATTGTATCATTCCATTCCATAAATCAAATCTTCAAAGAGATCCTTAGACATAGATGACTTGCCCCATGGACCACTCTTGCCTCTTGTTGTTCCAATTAAACTTTATTATGACTCTATAGCCCAATGGACTAAAACCTGTAATTGTCTACCTTCTTGACCGAAGCTTATTCTGATTACCTGCAACTTCTCACCTTTGAAACTTTTTTCACTCAGGACTTTCCACCTTGAACATTAATCATGCTCAGCCATCCAAAAAACAAAACAAACCCTTGGCCTTCATAACTAGCCTAATATCATAACCCCAAACTTCAAAGACAAATCCATCTTTGTACATATTGGAGAGATCCCTATTCGGATTCAGGAGGGCTAGATCCTAGAATCCCAAAGTGGTTGAAACGATGTTGTTTCTGTAATTGGACTCTGCCAATCTTTCTAATAAATTACAGATTACTAACATGTGCCACATTACATAAGTCTTATATATGCTTGTTAATTCAAAACATATATATCTAGGACATTAATACATGACAGACAAAATTTAATACATAGGATGGGTGGACATCATTTTCTGAATATTGCGGAAGAGTAAATATTTTCCCATGCATTTCTACTAACCATCAATAAATTTCAAATTGAATTTTAATTAATTTACTCAGAATGAGTTATCAAATCTGCACAGAAATTCATTTACTCCATGTTATTTAACCTGCAAAACATTAGTGAGGTATAGTTTATTGTTTATGTATTTAACGCGGTGGTTGAGACTAATTCTCCAACAAGTATTAAAAACCTGTATATTTTAAATTTGTTTTCCAACAATCTTACTGGTCAAATTCTGTCCTCACTCTCCTCACTTCCTATTCTTGATATCCTTTTGCATTTTCAGACAATAAGTTGCATGGTAATATACATGAAGATTTGGGGATGAGGAACAACTATCGTCACTGGACCTCTCCGCCAATCTCCTTCACAATTCAATTTCAACTAGGCTCTGCAACTCAAAATATTTTACAATCTTATACTATTCAAGAAATCTCTCGGTGGACCAATTCTGAAAAGCCATTTGCAAATGCTTCTCGATTAAAACTATCTCTCCAATTATTTCCCAATGGTTTTACCCAACTCCCTCTCATTTATTATCTCAAAATTTTTTCAAATAACTTGAGTGATAGCATCAATCGAGTCCCATTGCATATTCCCTCACTATAAATAATTCAGCTTCAAAGAAACTAGATCCGTGCAGGTTTCCACGCTCCATGGGAAAGCTCCACAAGCTCGAAACCCTAGATATCTCCAATATTTCAGTGCATAGATTCCATCAAAGATAGAAGAGTTGTCCGAGATTAATCAGTTGCATGAGTGGAAATCTATTATAAGGTAGAATTCGTGAAGAGATCAACAATTACCTTAAATTATTTGACATAGATCTAAGCGACAACAGACTAGTAGGATAAATTCCAAAAATAATATCCAACATGCTAATGTTGGGATCTATTGATATTTCATTGAGTTTTCTTAAGACATTTCCTTAAGACAAAATCAATGTTTTTTATTAAGGAAATATCTTAAATTTCCCTATCATGTAGCAGTGACACCCCCCTCTTAAATGAATTTTGAGGGGTTCCGGTGGCAAAATTGCACCACAACCCCTATGACAAGAGGTTGGTGGTAAAAGTATTCAAACATAGCTATGGAAGAATAGGCTAAGTAAAATCATTATGAAAATTATAAGGATCTTTCATTAAAAAATGGATTACTTAGAATCATTATGGAAATTATTATAATTTTAGATTCATTTAGTCATAAATATCATCAACCATTTAGAATTATAATATATATATATATATATATATATATATATATATATATATATAGTTGAAAATAATGGAGAATATATATTATTGGAGAGTGTTTGTTACACAGTTGTGTGTGTGTCCTAGATTAGGATTAGTTCCTATTTTCTAAGAGGCAGTTATAATCTCCCAAAAATGATGTAAACTTATATATATTGTATTTTATGATTAATTTAATATAGCGTTCTTCTTGAGTAGTCTCCAGGTGCATCTTACTCACTTGTGAGCTGCTATTTTCTGAATAGAAGTTGTATCTTACATTTTTAACATGGTATCAAAGATGGTGACCCTTGGTGGTTGAAGTGAGTGCCTTGGTGGAATATTTGAGGCCCTTGGTGGCTTGAGATCCTTAGTGGAAGTGCATAGCCTTGGTGGTTGAGTTGAGACACTTAGTGGCAATGCGAAGCCTTGGTAGATGGATTGAGAGCCTTGGTGGCTGAAGAATTGAGAGCCTTAGGAGCTAAATAATTGAAAGCCTTGGTGGCTAGAGAGAGGCATTATGCCAAAGGTAGATTCAGAATCTGCAAATTTGTTTTTTTTTTCTTGGAAGGCTAGAGAAGTGCGGTATTTTCCCTCTTTCACGCATTGGTCAACAAAGACAGTAACACTTCATTTATGGTTAATGCTTTCATTGACTAGGATTTACTTAGAGGGACCGAGACGAGCGCGGGCCAAAAGCACAGACAGATACCTGATTGATGCATTGACGTGCCCTAGGTGTTTGTGGAATCCTCGGATGTATACGACTCTCGTTCGTCTTAGAAACAATGAAAGTCGGCGCTACCCCTGCGTGGATCGATTGGTGGATCGATTTACAGATCTGAGTCTAATTCGGTGCTACCCCTGCATGGATCTATTTGTAGATCCGAGTCGATTTTGCATGGCTTGTGCTACAATGGTGCCTTGATCGCTTGGTAGATAGATTTTCGGACTGGTTTGATGCTCTATGGAAACTTGTGCTTATGGTAGATCAACGTAGTAAGTGTGGTAGTGTGGTCATTCTCATGTTCATGGCCAGTAGTGGTGTTCTTGTTTGGAGGCGTAGTGGTGTTCTTGTAGTGTTAAACCAAGTTCTGCATTATGTCGAGATCACGTAGCCTGGGACCACCAAGTTAGATCGATCTCTGCTTACTGTTGGGTTCTTGATCAGGGTGGTGCATAGATTGCATGGTAACATGGTATACATATTTGAGACTGATAAATCACATGGAAGCATGGTATAAATAGTGTGGAAACATGCGTATATTGTTGCCTTGGCAGACAAGATCACTATTACAACTTTGGTGGTCATAATCATTAGTGCAATTTTGGTGTTTTTTTTAATTAAAAGAATCTCTACTAATTGTTGGATATTGATAATTTTTTGGTTGATCCATTGATCTATCCTGTCACAATGAATAACCACATTGAAGAAGTGTACCTCAATGAGAGAAATAAACTCGATGGGTCGAATTACATGAATTGGAAATTCAAATTACAGACACTGCTCGAGGGTTCGAGCGCATGTGAAATTGAAAATGGGGATGAAGAAAATTCGACTATAGCTAGAGGTGGAACAACTGCCAAAATTCAAGATTGGGAGAAGAGGGAAAAGAAAATGAAGGTGTTGTTGAAAAAGTTAGTGAAGGAAAACATTATCGCTCACATCAAAGAGTGAAAAAATGCCAATGATATTTGGGTGAATCTCAAGGATCTGTATGAGACAAAGAATACAAATCGAGAATTTTTCTTGAAGAGTAAAATTATCTCCATAAGAATCAAGAAGAATGAATTGGTTGTTTCATTCATCCCTCAGATCAAAGATCTCAAAGACAAGTTCTGTGACACAGGGGAGAAAGTGTCCAGCACTAATATTTTCACAATTTACTTGAATGGTATGACTCATGATTATCATATGTTTATTGCAGGGATGGAAACTGGGGAGAAATATTCCACATTTGAAGTTATGATAGGTATTTTGATGCAGGAACAAGAGAGGCAGATGAATTTGAAGCCTCGAAATGCAGATCTAGCATTGATGGAGAAGAAAAATCCTTTCAAAGGGAAACCAGGAGAAGGAAAGAAAGTCATTGGTACACCCAGAAAAACCCATTTCAAGGTATATCTTTGATGATAAATGATTCAAGATTCAAGTGTTTTTACTATGGTAAAACTAGTCACATTTCTAGAATTTGTTATAAGAAGAAGACTGATGAAATCTAACATAGACAAAAGAGGCATGCAGGGCCCTTTTCTAATGGAGATCATAATCATGATTTCAAACTATTTGTGTCTTATTCTGCTCTCTATGCTGAAAATAATGAGGTTGAAACTAGGTTTGTGGATTTTGGAGAATCCACACATATGACGAGTAATATGCACTTGTTTGAAAATTTTAAGAGACTAGCAGTGGTACTAACATCTACCTTGGTGATGATAGAGCATACCAGATTAAAGGGTATGGATATATTCCTATGATATTTCCTTATGGTAATATCAGGCGCATCCAGAATGTCATGTACCTACTGAGTATTAAAAATAATTTCGTCTATGTATCTATGATTGCAGATCAGAAGTTGAAGGTATAATTTTATAAAACCTATTGTGTCATAATGGATTTGTTGGATCACCAAAAGCCAGTTGCATCAGGAATACAATTTGGAGGCATGTATAATTTGAATGTTATAAGCATGACACATCAAGCTTTAACTTTAACAACTTTGACAACATATAATATTTGGAATCAAATATATGGACACATCAATATGCAAGACCTATAACTACTACAGAAACAGGGTATGGTTAATGGTATTCCTATTTTAAAAACTGCACATGTTGATTGTGAAGGATGTGCACTTGGAAATATGCAAAATGGTGAATTTACCTCAAATTTAAATAGGAGAAAGAGAGATGTACTCGAACTTATGCACACTGATATATGTGGACTGATGTAGATAAGGTCCTTAGGTGGATCTTATTGTTTATTTTTTATTTTTTGATGATTGCACAAGATATACCTGGGTATATTTTCTTAGGAATAAAAGACATAATTTTGAGTACTTTAACAAATTCAGAAGCTATATAGTTGAAAAGAACACATGGAAGGTCATCAAAATTCTCCACCCATATCAAGGGGGAGAATGAAATCTTGGAAACTTCATCAAATATTGCAGGGATCATGGGATAATTCAGTGGTTTATAGTACCCCACACTGCACAACAGAATGGGGTTACAGAGAGGAGGAATCGAACTCTGGTGGAGTGTGCATGCAACATGTTGAAAGGTAAGATCCTATCTAATGGATTTTGGGAAGAAGTTATTAATATTGTAGCCTGATTTAAATAATAGAATTCCAACTATGTGTCTTGATCACAAGACTCCATTTGAGGCCCTATATGGTTTTAAGCCTCCAATAAAACATTTGAGTATATTTGGTTCGAAATATTTTTCACATATTCTTGAGGAGGATAGGATGAAATTGGATGCTAAAGCCATAAAATTCATATTTGTAGGGTATTTTTATGATTTTAAATCATATCAGTTATTTAATCCATCTACTCATAAGGTATTTGCGAGTAGAGATGTTATCTTCCATGAACGGGTTGATGAAGGGAACAAAGACAAAAGATATAAGGAGTGGCACATGCCTTTACTGATTGAAGATAGCAATGATGAAGCTAAAGATAGCCATGTGGAGCAGCGACAACATCAAAAAGAAGAATCTAGTGATGCGGGTACAATCATTAATCTAAGTCCACTATGGAGTGAGCAAGACAGATTTGAGGCAAGTCCGCTACTAAGGAGATTAGGTTGGTAGACGCACTTACCCACAAGGTATAAAGACTATGCTCTTATGACCAATATTTTAAATGTTGTTAAACCCTTAAATTATAATGAAGAAAGTCAGTATGATGAAATGAGGGTAATTACGAAAGAAGAGTATAAGTCAATAATTTAAAAAAAAAACATGGGAATTCATTGAATTTCCATAAGGAAAATATCCCATAGGTTTAAATGATTATATAAACCTAAGTTCAAAGAATATGGTAGTGTAGACAAGTATAAAGCTAGGTTGGTAGCCAAAAGGTACTCACGAAAAGAAGGAATTGATTATGAGGAGACTTTTTCTCCTGTAGCTATGTTAAATACCATTACAATGTTAATATCTCTAGCTACTAAGTACCATTAGAGTTTACACCAGCTAGATGTGAAATCTGCTTTTCTAAATGGAGAAATAAAGGAAGAGGTATACTTAACACAACATGAAGGGTTTATTAAACATGGGCAGGAACATTTGGTCTGTAAATTTAACAAAGCATTGTATGGTTTGAAACAAGCACTTGGATCTTGGTATGAAAAGATAGACTCTTTCTTCTTGCAGAATGGTTATAAGAGGAGTAAAAATGACCAAAATATGTATATTGTGTTTGATTTAAAGGGGCATACTGTTTAGATTTATTTATATGTTGATGATCTGATTATGACTCAAAATGATGAGGAACTGATTAAATAAATCAAAGTGCGGATGTCACAAGTTTTTGAAATCAAAGACCTTGGATAATTACATTATTATTTGGGTATTTAATTCTAGAGGGATTTTGGCTAGACTTTTCTCACTCAAAGAAAATATGTCAAAGGATTATTGAAGAAATTCAGGGATCAATGTAAAGCTACTAGAATGATAATGGTTCTAAAGAGGTTGATGCTACATTGTATAGACATCTAGCTAGAATTTTGATTTACTTGACTACAACTAGACCTGACTTAGCTTTTTCAGTCAATGTGTTGAGCTAGTTTATGTCAAAACCTCTTGAGAATCATTGGGTGGTAGAAAAATGCATCTCAACGTATCTTCAAGGAACCTTAGACTTTGGCATTAAATATAATTATTCTTTTGATGTTAAATTGATAGGTTATTCATATTAAGATTGGATCGAAAATCCTGATGATAGAAGATCCATAACATGTTATGCTTTCAACATTGGGTCCGAGGTCATTTCTTCGAGTAGTAAGAAGAAGATTACTATATCATTATCGTCAGCAGAAACAAATTATCAAGTTGTATGTGCAACCACTTGTGAAGCAATTTTTTTTAGGATACTTCTTCACGATGTTGGAGAAGAACAAAAAGTTGCAACAATGATTAAATGTGATAATCAAAGTTCAATCAAGGTGGAAAATAACCCCGTGTTTCATAAAAACACAAAAAAAAATATTTATACTCAGTTTCACTTTGTTAGAGAAAAGGTTCAGACTAAAGAAATTTTCATTGAATATTTGTGAGAATGCAACAAATATCTTCACCAAGCCCCTTGGGAGGATTAAATTTGAATTTCTTAGGGATGTGTTAGGTGTGAAAGTGAACCCTTTCTCCATTAAGGGTGAGAGCTGAAAATAATGGAGAATATGTATAATTGGAGAGAGTTTGTTTCAGAGTTGTGTGTCTTTGTGTGTCTGTCCTAGATTAGGATTAGTTCCTATTTTCTAGGAGTTAGTTCTAATCTCCCTAAAATGATGCAAACTTATATATTTGTGATATGATCAATTGAATAGATCATTATATTTGAGTAGTCTCCAGGTGCTGGTGCAGCTTACACACTTGTGAGTCACTTGTTTTGGAATATAAGTTGTATCTTCCATTTTTTAAATTTTTTAGCAATATTATTTATATTTATATTTATATTAATTTCACATCTCTATGTATATAGAAATATTCTTATTTTTATTTTTTTATTAAAACTCTAATAATATATATAGATATATATGCTCTTAAATTTCTAGTTAACATATTTTATAAATTTTTTAATATAACATTTTCTAGAATATATATAGTATTGAGTATACATATTATGTGATTTTATTATAAATATTAAGTTTTTAAATCCTTATTAACTAAATTTAAATATTTATAATGGAAATTATTATTAATACAAATAATTATTTTAATTTATATGGTAAAAATATTATAGCTACTATTTATATTTTATACATATTATATTTCTATATATTAAACTATTCTTATATGTAATTTTATATTTAATTATTATTATTTTAAATTATTTTAATTTTATAAACAAAATTACAATATAATTGTTATTTGAGAGTGCAAGCTTCTGTGATCCATAACATTTTAAAATCTAAATCTTCCGGAAAATCAATGAGAATTTTTGGAACGGACGCGTTTCCAACTACCAAGTGTAGTTCATCATCAGGATAATGAAGATTGGCTGATCAGACTATCCATTTATATACCAGGAAGTGATCATTGCTTCTCTCTTCCTGGTATATAAATGGATACTCTGATCAGCCAATCTTCATTATCCTGATGATGAACTATAGTTGGTAGTTCGAAACGCGTCGGTTCCAAAAATTCTCATGTGATTTTCCGGAAGATTTAGATTTTAAAATATAATTGTTATATTAAATTAATTGATTTTTTATTTTTAATAACCATATATTTTATTATTATTATTTTTATTTTTGGACCATTACACACCTATTTTTAGCTATAGAGCACTTTTCTACCGCTAAAATGGAGCTATATAACACGTGTCTATAAATATTCTAAAGGGTGTAAGACTAAATAGAAATAGTTTGAAGTCCCAATTGTTGGATAAGTTTGATGATTACATAGAAAACAAATTATAGATAGAAGAAATACTAGTTAATTTTTATTGGAAAATGTAGTTATTTTAAAATTTTCAATTGATTCCAATTTTAGGAATTTGGTTTTGTGATCCATAAATTGTGTATAAAATCTTTTCTATCTATTTAAACTAGGTCCTAAATCAAATTTTTCATTTTGTTTTGATGATGAACCATACTGATTGGTTCGAAAGGCGTCACAAAATCTACTTAAATGTAATTTTCGCTAAAATTTTTTATACACAATTGATACCAATTGTCATTTTCTTAATATTTTTTAAAATTGAGCTATTTTTCTTTATTACTTTAATATTTGTTGTCTCATTTTTTAACTTTTACATGATTTTAGATTTGATTTCTTATACTACAAAAATCTTATTTAAAGATGAAATAAAAAAAAAAACACTTTAACAATAAATTTGTAAACACAAATTTAAATGTAAATTTTCACGATTAACTTTAACATCAATCTACATCCTTCTTCTACAACCCTACCTTTTCTTGTATTATTTATTTTTCTTGTGTAAGATTTGCATTTTTGGAGCTACACCATAGTGATGTATAACACACAAGTTAAATATCATTATATTAAAAAAAAACATAAAAATAATATAAATTCAATTTGCATAAATTTAATTATTAATATTTTTTTATGTTTATTTAAAAAACTTAAAATAAATTTTATATTTTTAACCTTTTATCGAACCCTTAAAATATTTTAACATTTATATAATTCATTAAAATATAACCAAAATAGATAAAAAGTTGGAATTTACTTTTATATCCATTCATTTAAAAAAATAAATAACGAACATGCTTAAACAATATCTGGATTATAATATTAATAAATATTAGTGTGTAAGAAATTTTAAATATTTAATCTACAAACCGTACAGATGGACATCACTCCACTTTTCTTTATAGATGTGCAGAATGTAGCGTTAGTTTTCAATTTAAGTATATGAAAAATTTATAAAAGAAGAAACTTCACTCGTAGCAAAGATTTTCTATAAATTTGTAAAGAGTGTTTAATCATCTCCATAATTAACTTTTATGCACTTGATCCCCATGTCTTGTCAAATTTGCTAGCTTGGACAAGAGGATTGGCCTTCGCGAGAGCTTCGCATCCATGTGTCTTGGATTCATAGCTTATCTTATCCATGCGACCATGAAAAAAAAAATCCTCTATTTTGCTAGTCTGAATCCATATAGATTGCAACACATATTTTTTATTCACACTAATATTTGTACCTACAATTCAACAACCTAGCAATTTATCAACTCGATCCCATTGAGACAATGGGATCTTGAATTTCAAGGTATATATCCCTTAATTTTCTCCAAATATTTTGTTGTATTCTAGTTCTCTATATTGATACCTATTACATAATAGGTATTAGATAGACCTATGTATTTTAGACCAAAATATTCACAATATTCACTTTATGTCTATTTATCTTGGGTTCAACACTTATAGAAGTAATAGTCTTATAGTATTTATGAGTCACATTATGAGTATTGTAATGACCACTACCAACTAACAAAATTGGTACATTAAATGATCAAACAAAACCAACTTAACCTACATGTCCCTTGACTAGCAATTTTAAGCACCCTAACATATCCCTTGACCAACAAATTAAAGCACCTTAACATGTCGCTTGAAAGTGAGTTGGCCCCATATTGTAGAACAACTACTTCTAGCTGATGGAATTCTATTATCTTCTAGACATTGGGCTTGAATAAATTCTTGTAGCTCTCATTGTCAATTCCATCATTTAGAGGAGAATTCAAGGCATAGTACTTCCTTATCCCATTTCCTAAGTATTTCATATGACTTGTTCCTAGAAATTAATCCTCAAATTTGTGAAAATATATAGTCATCACATGATTTTGTAGTGTAGAAGGCTTGACATTGATATTTGCCAAAATTCTACAAAAGTTATTTCATATTTTATGATGCCACAAGATTAGATTACCCTTAGTTACCACCTCTAGTCTTTTTGGTAACACATTGTAAATTCACAATCCTAGTGGATGTTCCTTCAATTCCCATGGAGAGTATGAAAATATGAAAGAACGTGGAAAACATTGAAGACCATCCTCTATTACTTTCCCACACATATAGAAAAAAAGGTAATAATTCCCACATTAATAACTAATGGACCATGATACGCATTACACACAATGAGTAATACTACTTTAAGATAAAATTTGGGTTGGATCATGATGTGCATTTTAGATGATCGTGAATATATGAATTCTATAATATATATAAATAAATCAATGCATGATACCATTTAAAGTAATAAGGAAAGTGTGGTGGGGTAGTGTTGGGAATGTTTGTGAACCCTACTATGTTTGATAGGTTTGGAGCAATGGAATTTATGATGAATATTTCTTATATAGTATAACAAGCATTTATCATTTATTATGTTCCAAGCGAGGCATGTTTCAAAGCTTTATTATGTTCCAAGCGAGGCATGTTTCAAATCTTTAGATATTCCAAAGATCAAATATTGTCATTTGGATGGGATAAAACATTATTAGTGATATCCCACACGAGATGTGAATTTCCTTTACCTTTGCTAATGTAACAAACTCATAAATTTTCAACATCTCATTTCCACCAAATTATCACTATAATTTTTTCCCTTTTACTATGGAAATTGTAAAAAAAAACTAAATATGTCAGTATACATGTCTATCACAATATTTTTCATAGCCATCATACTCTAACTCATCCTTGATTCAATTAATCATGTATCCAGATGCCCTATTCTACGGAGCTACTAAATTAGCACATAAAGAGGAAATAATGGAAAATGTTTTTGAATCTTAACCCCTACTAGTTACATTTCATGGAAAAGACATAGGGTTCCCACTCCCTACTCATTTTGAGCATACCCTGTAACCAATGCCATTCATGATAAAATGTTTGGTTGATGCATTTTCTTAAATAGTTCAAAGGATTTCTGCACCCTTCCATATTTTGCATACATGTCTATAGGAGAATTCACAACAATTACCTAAGACTAATACCCAAACCTAATGACATTCTCATGAATCTCCATACCTTGTTGAAGTTCTACCAAGCTAGTGCACACTCAGAGAATACTAGAAAAGGTTTTCAAATCAATTTTAACATCTCTCTATTTCATTCGTCTTAAGAACTTGAGAGCTTCTTCTCATCTCCATTCCATGAAAATCTTGGAAGCGACACATTCCATTGCTCTAGATTATTTTGAGGCATTTCATTAAATAATATCAGATCCATGTCGAGGAACACATTCTATGCACATGTTGTGATCATTGTCGTCCATGCAAATATATCACTATGGGGTATTTCTAAAAAATACTGAAAGACTCATTCAAATTCCCTACCTTTGAATATTCCACTATCATGGATTTCCAAGAGATCACATCTAGTTTAGAAATTTAGCCAAATACTTTGCGTGTAGTCTCTTTTCTACGAAATTTTTCATATTTTCTTACCAAGTAATTGTCCACCAAACTTATCAAACTAAAATATGTCACTTATAATTTCCCGATGCATCTCCATACCTGTTTTTATAGAAGCCAAGTTGGCATAGACTTGAAGCACATTGATGAAGGTGAATTCATTGATTTTGAAATAGGTTCACTACATTTGTCCAAATAGTAACTTAGTGCCTCCTCATTCAAATAATAAATTAAATAAGTTGAATTCATCATAGTCCACAAGCACACATTTCATTGAGGCATTTGAATAAACATTGTGAGCATTCACTGTACTCCAACCCTTGGCATAGATTTTGAAAAGTGTATTATTTAAAATATTTTTTATTTATGTGACCATGAATTAGTTTTCCCCTCATTGTCGACTTATTCTTAATACAATATTGTAAGACATAAACATCTGTCAAGGAGAGCACATGATTTTTTTTTAATTTGAAAATTATTCAAGGTATTCTTCAAAAAAGATTGTTTACACAATTATAGTGATTGCCAAAGAGTTCCAAAGTGAAGAGATTGGTAAATTTTATTTTAAAAAAAAACCATAAGATCATACTTTAGAACAATTTAATGAAGAAATATGATAGATGTGAATGAAATTCATACTAAAATTATTGTAAGTAAGTGGGATTATAAAGTAAATTTAATGCAACACAAACCACTTAAAAAATTAAAAATGGTTCAGAATGTTAAAGAGATAACCCAACGATAATATCAATGCAACTTCATAACAATAATTCAAGAAAAAGTTGATATTAGATGAAAACGAAAATGTTGTTGATGAAGATCAAGATCCAGAATAGAAAGAACCCCAAGGAAAAGAAAATAATAATAAAAAATTATATTCAAAAGGCATGAATAATGATGAAAGGTGAATGCATGATTTAGGCAAATTCAAACTTAAAATTCTTATTAAGAACTGTGAAATTTTGTAGATGATTGTTGATGAAGGGATAACACTTGAAGGTTTGGTTGAGTTACTTGACGCAACATCACATGGTAATTTGATCACGATAAATGAATGCAAGTTGGAGGTGAATTCAATGAAATAAAATGCATAACTAATGGGTTAGGAGTAGATAAAGATGGAAACTTGTGGAAACACTTTATATTATGCAAGAACTACATAGATTCGAATATTAATTGAGAGTAATGACAAAAATATATCATCGATTTACATTTATTTGTTGTGGGTAGAATTAGTAAAAATGACTCGGCAAGAAAATTAATGAGATTCCAAAGCAACGAAGGATTTCCTTGAAAGAAGAGTGAAGAAGTCATGCTATTTTATTTAAAACACTTTGTGTTTTATATGAAGGTTAAGGGAGTTTTCAAAATGTTGCAGTTCTAGAAAGAAGGTTCTAATAAAGGCTATAGACATGAAGAGATTGAAGATGCAAAATAATTTTTTTCCCAAATTATAGTAATGAATAATTTACAAGGTATTTTTAGATAAAAATCTAATAAATTGTAGTACATGGGTATAACGAGTACAATTTTAACTATATTGTGTACATGAATATAGGGCATTAAGGAATATAGGCATAACGAGTATAAGTTTGAGACCAACGGAATTAAGGGGTTGTTGGATTGGTAATAATGCAGAGAATGATTGCTAAAGAAGATAAACTCTTTATGGGATTTCTAAAACCCTATAACTTTCCTATTGATTTTTTTGCAAGTAAAGGGAGGTGTGCACCAGCTAAAAAAATTGAACTATAGTAGAATATGAGGTGAATGATATTATGTTAGATCACATTTGATTGATTAAAACCATAAAATAAAACACAAACAAAGATGGGTTGTGCACCTCTTTGATGCCATCCTCTACAATGTCCAAGTTTTGCAGGTTGTAAGAAGGATGTTGAACTGGCCCTAGAAACTATAAAAATGTGTTGGAAAAGAACTTACATATCATGATGAGACCACAACTAGTTGAATGATGGGTGCACACAGGCTAACATCCAAAACGCATATAAACTCAAAAACTTTTCACTTCTCACCATACCTCTGATCTAGATGATGGAATGGATTTACTTGGGCTACAATCAACTCATTGGTGAAATTCCTTATGAAATATGAGAAATAGTTTGTCTCAATCATTTCCACTAGAAGTGAATTCTACAACCCATTATAGGGGAGATGTGTAAGTTTGTATGTCCTGATGAAATTTCAATAATGTCAACCCAAATAAAAATATAAAAAAATTTAAAATTTAAATTTAAATAATGTCTACTTAAACAACTTACATAACCATATAAATAAACAATTAAAAATGGATTTAAAAAATATGGATTTAAAATATGAAGAGGTTTACAAACACTAAAAAAAGAGACATGGTAAAGAAATAAAAATATAAGTGAAAGAGAGGTTTGGTAAATAAATAAACTGAAGTATTGTAAATAAATATAAATATAAATAAACTAGAGGTATGGTAAATAAATAAAACATATTTTTATATTTACTCCATAAACCTCTTTAAATTTACAAAAACTCAAAAAAGAGGTTTTGTTTAGGTGAAGCCTATGTGCCAAATACCATGGGCTAAATATCATGTTTATAAAATATGTATGATAAATAAATAACTATAAAAGAGGTATACACAGGTAAGGTAAATATATAAAAATATATGAAATAGGATTGAAAAATCAACATCTAATTATACTTATGGAGTTACATGGACTGACAAGAACAAAAAAACATTGTTAACCCTAATATTAATATTAAAATAATAATAATAACAATATTAATATTATAATATATTAATATTGTTATTATTATTATTTTAATATTAATATTAGGGTTAACAATGTTTTTTTGTTTTTTTTGCATGGCATTAATAATACTTTGGTCCATGGTATTTGGCCCATAGGATTGGCTTATAATTAGATGTTGATTTTTCAATCCTATTTCATATATTTTTATATATTTACCTTACCTGTGTATACCTCTTTTATAGTTATTTATTTATCATACATATTTTATAAACATGATATTTAGCCCATGGTATTTGGCACATAGGATTATATATATATATATATATATATATATACTAGCAATTGCACCATATGTTGCAAAGGAAACGCCGTAAGGTTGTGGTATAGGAAAGAAAAACATATAAGAAAGAAGAGGTAGTAGGAACTTTCAACGACCAATATTCCACTTTTTTGGAACTTTTCACCTTAGTTAGAATAAAAAACATCATGAAGACCCAAAAGTAACAAGAAAAAATCATCTCATAATCAAGGAATCTAGCGACTTCTTTAAGGATCATAATTCAAGACTTTAGTGCCTTTTAAAGATCATTTATTTTCCCATCAAATAAAAAGCAACAATCAAATTTTGTAGTGACAAGAATGGGAACAAATTTTAAATGTAATAACTCCCTTCCCTAGTGATAGTACATTTTTGTTTTGAAATGAAATTACTTTCCCGATCTTTTAAATAATAGATTCCTCCCCAAGTGACCCTTTAGAGATACCTTTTTTTTCAACTGATTGCAATAGGTAAGTGTCTTTTGTCTATTATTTTCCGAGTTGTTCAATTTAAGGGCAGAGGTAAAGAGACTACTAGACAAAAAAGAACAGAGTGACTGAATGTCAAATGAAAATAACATTGAGGAATCTTTTCTGATTTTCTCCTGTGGGCCTTCTTCAATTGATGAGGTAGTAGGAACTTTATCCTCCAGAATAAGCGGTGGAGAATTATGTTGAGTGAATTACTACTCGGGTTATAATTTTAGCTTTCTCTTGTTTATGAATAAATTCTCTAGATCACTATTGTCTATCTCTTTTTGAGAACTTGCTTGAAACAGTGAAGAAGGTCACATAACACTTCCTCCAATTGTGCATCAAATTGCCATTCTATCCTTGCAATGCGAAGAAATTTTCTATTTGCATATTCTTCAAAATTTAAATTTGAAAATAGACAAACTTTTTAATTTGGGCTCCTATTGGAGCAAGGAACAATAAATTTGAAGACGGGGGGAGGATTTAGGCCCCAATCGTATGATAACATGAGTAGTAATTGACAAGGAGTCATAAGACCAATATGATTCAACCAGAGGGTTCTAAATCCAAGGAAATTTAATGATAGTGGCCAAGTGGAATTCCACCTTGTGTGGATGAAGGACATTGGAGGACATACGTGCTCCGGGCTAATAGAAGATTTGTGGCACTGCATGCAAGAGATTGCTTACACCTAGCGATCTCACTCTAGAAGGTGACAATTTTTAAATGTGAAACACACCATTTGCATAGGCCCGAGGGTCACTTTGATGAGTAGAAAGGTTGATAGAATTTATACCTTCATGCGAATTCTCTGCTAAGGTGGTGGACCAGAAGCTAGAGTGGATGCATGCTCAAATGGAGAGGAGGTTAATTGACATGGTGTCTGAAAATTTTCCACTAAAGATGAGGGTCTACGACACTAGGGAGGGCACCAAAGAAGATGAGGCTAAGGGCTTCTCGATTTTTATTCTGAACCCCTACGAAGTTGCAATGGAAAAGCACTTGAAGAAGACGGACCAAGCCATGGAAAGTAGACTACTCATAATGATAATGTGGAACTAGGCCCTTCTGCAATAAATTAATAAAATTTAATATATGTGTTACAAATATAAATTGTTTTTGGGTATTTTTGTAAAATTTACAAGTATTTTTCTAGTGCAATTAATAATAAATAAAACCTAAAATAATAAGAAAACAATATTGTAGTTATACTGGAATTTTGAGACAACCCATGTAACAATGGAATGATACCAGCCATGAAAACCAACTTTTATAAATAAAATAAATATCAATCCTATTGAAAAAAAAGAACACTTTAATTATATTAACCAATACCCACTCCGGTCACCAGTCACCCCTTAATACACATGGAATTTTATAAAAAAAAGGGCCCATTAATGCTGCATTTTGAAATAACCATTAACTACCATCGTTTCACCTTCTCTTTCACGTAGACCATCAACTACCATCCTTTCACCTTCTCCTTCCATGCTGCCTGTGAAAAGACACGTGTTTTGCGTCTCCATCCCAAGTCACTAAATCATACACTCTTTTAGATCTTGTTTGTCAACGTTCGGCCTGAAACGTGCTCATGCTGTTTCGCCTCAAACGCTGCCACTACCAGATATCTGCATTTTCTTTGATTGGTTGTTCAATTTCAGTTTTCATGCATGCATTCCGCCAACTTTATATCTGCATATATTCTTTCTTCCTCGCAAAAAAGAGACATGCACCCAATTCCTCTCATCAAAATCCCGTTTTCCAACTTTTCTGCATTACATTACAGAGCCAATCCATTGTGCCAACAATGAGCAAATCTTTGAAAAAGCGCTATCAGGGTAATTCTACGGGGAGGAAAAGGAAGGGAAAGCATCGATCATCGGCGGCCAAAAGAAGAAAGGCAGAGGAAGAGGCAAACACTCATCGTGTCACAGTCGTAGCAGAGAATAACATTATTGCAGCAGAAGAGGATGACGAAGAGGTGAGAGTAATTGATTTTGAAGAATTCACTCAATCAGTGAATCGAAACAGAATGGAAAAATTGTTGCAATGTCATGCAGAAAAACCAGAGTTTCCCAGACCATCGGCAGCAATTCAGAGACCGCCATCTGCCCTTGGA
This sequence comes from Pinus albicaulis, assembly GCA_034641835.2. Classification (NCBI taxonomy): domain Eukaryota; kingdom Viridiplantae; phylum Streptophyta; class Pinopsida; order Pinales; family Pinaceae; genus Pinus; species Pinus albicaulis. The sequence goes on from CM076584.1 coordinate 330,663,788, forward strand.
GAGAAATGGCAAGAGCGTCGACCTCTGGAATTTGAGATATTTTCTCGGCGTTTGGATCGGTTGCGGGCATAGTTTAACTTGTGCTTGGACACAGTATCCTTTCACTTGAATAGGTAAATCATTCTGTACGCAAATGGTGGTGCAGCGCGAAGTGGCTATAGGTAGTATTAAAGTAAATTCTTCTAAGAAACACTCCTCATAGTAAAGCAGAGCTGGGTTGAAATACTGTTATAAGTTCCATTTCTATTTCAAGTAGATATATGTTTTGCAGGATAGTATCAGTTTCATTTCAATGCATGTATGTCGCTATTGGAGAAGGTATATACATATATTCTTTTTACAGAGATGATGGTATATAGTATATACATATATGTGCATGCATATGTGTAGGAATTTGTAATTTTTCAGTTTATTTTTAGTTTCACCTTGATATTTTTGTAATTTTTATTATGTGTTTCCATTTTTTCCCATTTTTGGCTTGAGGATCTATATATATATATATCTCCTATGTGATATTTTGTTAATAACGTGTTATAATTGTTTTGGTTTCAATGCATTCGAATTTGGTTAAGGATGTGTATATACAACTATTTTATTTTAATGTAACATAGTATTGTTTGGTTTCAATGCTTCTGATTTCTAAAAGCAGATCATAGAATAACCAACAACGATAGGAGAAAGTGCACTTTGATTTGATTTGCACAGACGGAATGGAAAATATCAGAATAAGATGCAGTAAAGATACCTACAACTTATAAATTCTCGATATTCGACCTTGAACACGAAGGCATATTTATGCCAAAGAGTTGCACCAGAGGGTGATAGACATTTCCAAATGTTAAGTGCGACTTCCAATCATATATATATGATATATTTTTATTAAGGGTTAATCTAACATTAGTGCAATTCGTTTTTAAATGTTAAAGTCATTAGAAAAGGAATACATAATCCTAGACTTCAACTCCTTAATCAGTCCCAAAACATTGCAACGCTTGTCAGTTTCTCGTTTATAATTTTTAAAGCTATTTGTTTATAATTTTTGTTTGTGCGTTTTTAGAATATTTTTAATGCAACGACTCCAGCATTGTAGATATTATGTTTATTGTGGAAGAGCAAGAGGTAGTCATGGTGTTGTAGCTACTGTGTTTACAGAGTTTTATTTCAACCCAAAAAACATGTTTACTGTATTTTGTTTGCAACGCAACGACTTGTTGAGCTTGCAATTAATCCAACGATATCTAATCATTACTGTGCCTGTTTTTATTAGACTGATATTTGTAGTAGTTATCCAGAAATATATTTAAATCCTATCCTGTATTACACTGAAAAGATTTTGAATCTGATGTCAACAGAAATATTCCTTACTGTTCTGTTCTCTTCCATAGGTTCTCTCAAAATGCAAACAATACAGGTTGCATGTTTTTTTATAAAGATAATACAACATTTTTTATTCTGAAGTACAGTGGAAAAGGTATGAACCTAATGTGAACAGAAATATTCCATGCTGTTGTGCTCTCCTCATCGTGGGTGTGGCTTTCCTTAGCACAATTCTTGGTATTTTTATTTTCACAAAAAAAAAATTTCCCCGAGATTTATAACCAGATACACATTTGTATTTGTAGTAGTTATTGAGAAATATATTTAAATCCTATCACCTTTTAAATTATGCAGTGAAGGAGAGAAATTTGATTCTATATTACACTGAAAAGGTTTTGAATTTGATGTCAATAGAAATATTCCTTACTGTTCTGTTCTCTTCCATGGTTCTCTCAAAATGCAAACAATACAAGTTTCATATTTTTTTATCCAGATAATACAACATTTTTTATTCTGCAGTACAGTGGAAAAGATATGAACCTAATGTGAACAGAAATATTCCATGCTGTTGTGCTCTCCTCATCGTGGGTGTGGCTTTCCTTAGCACAGTTCTTGGTATTTTTATTTTCACACACAAAAAAAATTCCACTAGATTTATAACCAGATACACAGTTGTCGTTTTTTCCGGCTTGTAATATATTTACTTACTTTTGAACGATGAATGATTCATGTGTTCGCTCGGAAAATTGGAGAAAAGTTGGGAATAAAAGCATGAAACTTCCTGGAGCTCTGTTACTATCCAAGAGACATGAGAGTATTGGTTTTATGTGAATGATAAATAAATCACATATTCAATGACAAATAAGACGATCTCTAGTAATGTCACCATTTGAACATCATCGTAGTCGCCAGTTGCATACCTATTTGCAGCATTGTCAACCTTGGTACTCTTCCCAAGCCGAGATGCAGGGACAGTCAGTCCCTTCTCCAGCAATCTAGATTTGAATTTCGTTCGAACTTACACCGCTAGCTCTTTGAACTATCACCCACAACATATCCCTAGTTTTTATTACATGCAGGAGACTATACGAGAAGCTGCATCGAAGCCTCTGGAGCCGGAAGATTCGGTCCCTTTTTCCAGTAGTCCAGACAGGCGTATTCAGGATGAGATGGCTAAGGCGGAGGAGTTGCATACCTATTTGCAGCACTGTCAACCTTGGTACTCTTCCCAAGCCGAGATGCAGGGACAGTCAGTCCCTTCTCCAGCAATCTAGATTTGAATGTCATTCGAACTTACACCGCTAGCTCTTTAAGCTATCACCCACAACATATCCCTAGTTTTTATTACATGCAGGAGACTATACGAGAAGCTGCATCGAAGCCTCTGGAGCCAGAAGATTCGGTCCCTTTTCCAGAAGTCCAGACAGGCGTATTCAGGATGAGATGGCTAAGGCGGAGGAGTTGCATACCTATTTGCAGCACTGTCAACCTTGGTACTCTTCCCAAGCCGAGATGCAGGGACAGTCAGTCCCTTCTCCAGCAATCTAGATTTGAATGTCGTTCGAACTTACACCGCTAGCTCTTTAAGATATCACCCACAACATATCCCTAGTTTTTATTACATGCAGGAGACTATACGAGAAGCTGCATCGAAGCCTCTGGAGCCGGAAGATTCGGTCCCTTTTTCCAGCAGTCCAGACAGGCGTATTCAGGATGAGATGGCTAAGGCGGAGGAGTTGCATACCTATTTGCAGCACTGTCAACCTTGGTACTCTTCCCAAGCCGAGATGCAGGGACAGTCAGTTCCTTCTCCAGCAATCTAGATTTGAATGTCGTTCGAACTTACACCGCTAGCTCTTTAAGCTATCACCCACAACATATCCCTAGTTTTTATTACATGCAGGCGACTGTACGAGAAGCTGCATCGAAGCCTCTGGAGCCGGAAGATTCAGTCCCTTTTTCCAGCAGTCCAGACAGGCGTATTCAGGACGAGATGGCTAAGGCTAGAGAGTTGCATACCTATTTGCAAGATCGTCAACCTGTGGCTTTCCTGCCGAGATGCAGGGATGTTTTCGGGCCTTTCTCCAAAGAATCTAGATTTGAATGTCGTTCGAACTTACACCGCTAGCTCTTTAAGCTATCACCCACAACATATCCCTAGTTTTTATTACATGCAGGCGACTGTACGAGAAGCTGCATCGAAGCCTCTGGAGCCGGAAGATTCAGTCCCTTTTTCCAGCAGTCCAGACAGGCGTATTCAGGACGAGATGGCTAAGGCGGAGAGATCCTTCGGAGAAAGAAGAGTGCTCGAGGTGAGATCGAGTGGATGATAGAGGAGGTAGCCCTGGCAACCGTCGCAACTGTTACAGTTATATTCAAAATCAACGATTAATAATGTTTCAATCATCTAACAAAAGATCTAATGGCACATATTATGACAGAAAGGCAGCTAGCAAAGTTGTTTTCAAATAAATACGCCTTACGGCGTAAATATGATAAAGATGTAGAAATAGGGGGGAGTGAAAAGGGAGCGATGGAAATAAAATTAAGGAGAGGGAAGAGGAGGAATGAAGAGAGAGAGAGAGAGAGAGAGAGAGAGAGAGAGGAGTGAGAGAGAGAGAGGGAGGCATAAAGATGGAATTGGGAGAGAGATAATGAGAGAGGGAGGGAGAAAGAGAGAGGATTGGAGGGTAGAGAGAGGGAGAGACAAAGAAGGGGGAAGAGAGAGGAGGTAGGAAAGAAATGGAGAGACAGGTAAGATGAGAGGAGAGAGGGAGGGATAGAGAGATAGATTTGGAGGGGGAGAGAGGGAGGGAAGAAGAAAGACATAGAGAGTGAGAAGTGGAGAGAGAGAGAGAGTGACAAGGGAGAAATGGAGAGAGAGTGTGTATGTTCAGGGGTGAGATAAAGAGACATAGAAGGAGAGATGAAGATAAGGGGGGAGACAAGGAGAAAGGGAGGGATATAGTAACATATTTGGAGAGAGAGAGATGGGGGAAGAGAGAGGATTAAAGGGCAGAGAGAGAGGGGGAGAGAGAGGGGGGGGGGGATAGAAGGATGTACGAGAGAAATGGAGAGAGAGGAAGGACGAGAGAGAGGAAGAGAGAGGATTGTAGAAGAGAAAGAGAGACAGAGAGACAGAGAGATGAGGAAAGAGAGAGGGAGGCAAGAGAGAAAGAGAGAGAGAGGAAGGACAGGAAAGAGGACTTAAGAGAGAGAGGACTATAAGAGCAAAGCGGGAGGGATAGAGAGATAAAGCTGGAAGGGGAGAGAGGGAGGGAAGAAGAAATACATAAAGAGTGAGAAATGGAAAGAGAGAGGGAGTGGCAAGGGAGAGATAGAGAGAGTGTGTGTATGTTTGGGGTGAGATTAAGAGACAAAGAAGGAAATATGGAGATAAGCAGGGAGAGAAGGAGAGAGAGAGGGACATAGTAACAAAGTTGGAAGGTGGAGAAAGAGAGAGAGAGGTGGGAGAGAAAGGAAGAGAGACACAGGGGCTTCACCGCAGGACCAATACTATAGCAGGTTTATATTAGGGGATATATAAAAAGGAAGAAATTACATAATATAATAGGGGATATATAGTGGGTAAAGGGTTTTTATATTGGTAAGTATAAAAATGGAGCTCAAAGTTAATGAAAAAATATAAAGGGGTATTAAAAATGTTAATGAAAAATGGATACCTACAATATATAGTGAAATTAGTGGATTTTTAAATTGGGAAGATGTATTGGGTTTATATTGGTACAGAGTTAAATAATGTGTTTTTTAGAGGAATTTTCCAATATGTACTCAAATTAAGGGTCTTGTTTAATATGCTATGATCGCACATGATATTTTAGAGTTTCATTGAGTGAAGCCCCCATGAAGAGAGATAGGATGTGAGAGATTGGAGAGAGGTAAGGAAAGAGACATGAAGATGGAGGGAGAGAGAGAGGGAGGTAAGAAGGAAGACATAGATAGAGGAAGGTGGAGAAAGAGAGAGGGAGTTATAAGGAGTACAGATAGATAGAGATAGATGAAAGTAAGAGGGAAGAGAGATAGAAGCAGGGGAGAGAGAGAGAGAGAGAGAGAGAGAGAGTGACGAGGAGGTAGTTATAGATAGATAGATTGGAGAAATGGAGTGTATGTTTTGGTGTTCATATAGAGACAAAGGGAGATAGATAAATAGATGGAAGGTAAAGAGAAAGAAGAGAGATGGAAAAGGGAGGGAGGGAAAAAGATATTGATAGATATGAAGTGAGAGAGTGCATGTGTTTTCGAGGGTGAGATAAAGAGACAAAGAATGAGAGATAGAGAGAGATATAGATATAAATGGAGGGGGGTGAGAGGGAAGAATATTTCTTGGAATATATGCATTGATTTTAGTGTGGATAGTGATTTCTAATACTATTTGATTTCTTGCACTAGATGCATTGATTTTAGCATAGATGTTGATTTCTAATGATATTTTATTACTTTCACTAGATGAATTGATTTCCATGTAGCTGATTTCTAATCCTATTTGACTGCTTACACTAAATGCATTAACTTCAATGTAGATGGCAATTTATAATCCTATTTGATTGCTTGCACTATATGCATTAATTTCAATGTAGATGTTGATTTCTAATTATATTTGATTGCTTGCATTAGATTCATTGATTTGAATGTATATGATTTATAATCCTATTTGATTGTTTGCATTAAATGCATTGATTTCAGTGTATATGGTGATTTGTAATCATATTTGATTTCTTGCATTAGATGCATTGATTTCAGTGTACATGTTGGTTTGTAATCTTATTTGCTTACTTGCACAAGATATATTTATTTGAGTGTAGATGTTGATTTCTAATCCTATTTGATTACTTGCATTAGATGTATTGATTTTAGTGTAGATGTTATTTTCTAATCTTATTTGATTTATTGCATTGTATATGTTAATTTATGATTTGATGTAATTGGATGTAGGATAGTACATTAATTTTAAGGTCACTTGATTAATAGCGTTAAGCACAAAAAAACTATTGTCAATATACATTAATTTTTGTGTTATACTAATTAAACCTATTAATATTGGAGAAAAAGAAACACAAAGTGTGATGTTTACTACGACAACTCAAGCTAAATATTTAAATGGTTTATGATTTCAACTGTCTCTTTTCATATAATTGATATGAAAAGATGATAAAACTAACAATGGTAACACTAAGAATAGTAAAAGAATATAGTTTGAATTTGATCACATTGAAATTGACTACATTCTTATTATTCACATTTTCTATTTTTTAATAATATTAAATTGTCACTTTGCATTCCAAACTTACATTTCATCATTTTTTATCATTAAAATTATTTTACAATGTTTATATCTCAACATACGAAAGTAACTATGCAAATTTAAAATTAAAATAACCATCCTAAATTCATATAAACTTCAAATCTATCGAGTACAAAAAAAAGGATCAAATAGCATCTAAATAAACTCTTAAATCTAATACCATGTCCATCTACATTAGCGATGGTACCCTTATTGGGAAAGTTGATAGAAGAATCTTGAGTCTTAAAAAACTGTAGGTTTTAAATTCGATTTTCAAAAATACGGTCAAATCCTCCTCGCTTCGTGATCTTGATATTCTTTCATTGCTAGCCATAAAGTTGAGTGGTAAGGTACATGCAGAGTTGGGGATGAGGAACAAGCAATCACATTGGATCTCTCCATGAATCTGCACCACGATTTCATTATTTTAATGAAAGATCGTTATAATTTTACGTTCATTTAGTCATGGCTATTGTTAAACCTATAGAATTATAAGTGATCTATATTGTTTATATTTATATAAATTTTATATATTTATATATATTTAAAATTATTTTTATTTTTATTAAAATTCTAATAATATATGTAAATATATACATATATATGGTAGGTAATATAGATATTTTATATAAAAAATTATATAATATTTTATATGATTTAACATTGATTATATATATATATATATATATATGATATTATTATAAATATTAAGTTTTTAAATTCTTATTATCTAAATTTATATATTTATTATGGTTATTAAGATCAATAATTATTAATATGAATAACTATTTTAATTTTATAAACAAAATTACACTCTAACAAATTAATCAATAAATATTTTACTAAAGGTTTAGAGCCTCATTTGCTGGATAAGCTTGTGGATTACTTAAAAAAAAAAAAAAAAATTGTAGATGGAGGAAAAATTAGTTAATTTTTATTGAAAAGTGTAGTTATTTCAAATTTATCAATTGATCCTAATTGTCATTTTGTGAATAATTTTTATGAATGACCTATTTTCCTTAAGATTTTGTTGTGTTATTTTTTACATGATTTTAGATTTGATTTTTTATACTATAAAAATTTTATTTGAGGGTGATATTAAGAAAAAATAAGACCACACCATGCTCATGTATAAAACCCAAATAAGATAAAGAATTGAGACGTGACTTAACATTTAAGAAAACCTTAACAATACACTCTATTACCATCTATCTAAAATCTCATATTTTTCATATTATTATTAATATCATTATATAAAAAAACATTAAATATAATATAAAACCCATTTATATGAATTCAAGTATTAATTTTTATTTTATGTTTATTGAAAAATTTAAAATAAATTTTACACTTTTGAACATTTTATTAACCCTGAACCCTTAAAATATTTTAACATTTATATAATTCATTAAAATATAACCAAAATAGCTGAAGAGTTCGAATTCACTTTTATATCCATTCATTTAAAATACAAATAACCAACATGCTCAAACAATAACTTGATTATAATATTAAGAAATTTTAAATATTTAATGTGCAAACCGTACAGATGGACACCTCTCCACTTTGCTTTAAGATATGCAGAATGCAGCGTTATTTTCCAATTTAAGTATATGAAAATTTATCAAAGAACAAACTTTACTCGTAGCAAAGATTTTCTATAAATTTGTAAAGAGTGTTTAATCGTCTCCATAATTAACTTTTATGCACTTGATCCCCATGTCTTGTCAATTTTGGTAGCTTGGACAAGAGGATTGGCCTTGGCCAGAGCTTCGCGTCCATGTGTCTTGTAGTCGAATTCGCACCCATGTTCCTCCGGATGTCGGTGGACACCGCAATATGTGTTTCCGCAACGACACTTGAAACCTGTTAATCCAACGCGTTTTCTGCAACTAAAACATCGCCCAGGTTTAGACTCCACATGACCATCAGTTTGCCCACCTTGTTGGCCTCATCATTTATGGTCTTAGTAGGAATTGTTTTTACTTTAAGTTTGAGAAGATGTTCATTGTAACACTTTGAACACATGTTCTCCGTTGCCGAGGATCCAAAAAAACCGCACCCTTTAATGCACAGCTGAGGTTCTGATTCATCATGTCCAACTTCAGAATGCATCTTTTAATTATTCAATTCAACTTTTCTCCTGTGTGTAAAATCTGTACAACACACTCTCCACTTATAATATTTAGTTGTTTCTTCTCAATGAAACACTCAATCAATGTCTATATATACACCTCGTAGCTAACGCAAAGGAACATTGAAGCAAGCACGACGTTTGAGATTTAACTCAACGATCGGAGTTGTTAAAAAAAACTGGTGAAATTATTTTAACAACTTATAATTAAAAGTATAACTATCAATTGAAATAAAGTATAATTATGTTTAATAAATAAAGGTATAACTATCAATTGAAATAATTAAAAGTATAACTATGTTTAATGTAATTATAAATAGAAATAATATATAAACATTACATTAAGATTATTATAAACTTGAATAAGATACAAACATCTCATTAATGTAACTAAAGAAAGTTTTTATCTTTAAGGATACAAATTTATTTCATAACTAACTTCACTTAAATCAATTTCACACACATGTTTAACATTTCTTTACGATAAAATTGCTAACAAGCACAAATAATAATAGATATGTATGCATGTTATTGAAAATTTGAGAGTGAGAATCTAAATGTAAACTTTTTGTTGCAATTCCCTCACTTTGACTTTGCTTTTTCTAGGCCGCTTCTAATCGGATTATATTTCATGTTACAATGAATCAAATATAAATTCATAAAAAATAAAATAAAATAGGTCATACGGGTTAAAAAAGTATAAATTTCATAATGAGAATAAGCTAAATTAGGTTATATATATTAAAGTTAATTCTAATCTCCAAACATTGGGTGTTTATCCTTGATGATAAACTCACTTAAGAAGTCCAAAAAGTTGGGTTAACATACTCATAACAGGTTATTCCTCCATTTTGAAAACCAATTCTAATCTTCCATTAAAAGTGAAATTCTACACATTTCTCTAACTATCTACCATTTTTTATGCCCTAAAGAATTAGTTAAAATAGTTAGACATCATGTCTATACAAACTTATAGTCTCGACTCTACGTGACCTTCCCACATGGCCCATTAATTTCATGTATTTCTTTTTTGGGCATTTATAGTGCACATGAAAGCTCATAACGGTAAGATATTTATTATATTTTTTGCATGACCATCCATACCTCCTCTAATTGATATATGGTTGGTGTATGCATTGAGTCACAAGCTAGGTGGCATCCACCTTTGTCTAGGGGATGGAAATGGGGAAGTAGGCCGCCAACCCTAGATCCACGAAAAGAAGTTTTTCTTGTGGTTTTCACATCTTGTTTTGTGGCTTTAGACACATAGTTTTTTATTTTGGTGGTTTTATGATGCTTGGTACTTCATCACATGCTTTTGTAGTTCCAAGAAATATGGTTGAAATATAATCTAGGTGAATGAATTAGGGATTTTCAATGTTGCAAGATAATAGATATTGTTGAAAAATCAACTAGAAAATATGCGTCTAATTTATTTTTCTCTTAAATAAATTAGACAATAAATTGTAATCTTTTCTCATAACAACTTGTATTACTTAACTAAGTGAGAAGGACTAAGTTAGATCAAGAATTTCGAGTTGAGGGTTAAAGGTGAGGCATGTAGAGTGATTCTATTATTTTTGGGGTCGAGTTGTAGTTAATGCACTAGTGTGGTGTGAGTGTAATAAGTTAACTCAAATTAATTGAGTTAAAATCAATTTAACTATTTCTAGCTGAGTAATGAGCTAGTGAGAGGTCAAGTGAATTAAATTAGATTTAATTCACAAGTAGTGATCTATCATATAAGTGATGATTTGCTATTATTAGATGCATGCATGTCAATTCTAATGAAAACCCAGTTGAGACAAAGTTTAAAGGGAAGATAACTATCAGTTGTATTATTAGCGAACTGTCCAGGTTCAATTATAAAGCCACGGGATGCCCATGATGGAATGTACAATCAAGGAAGGTTGGAATTCCTATTTAATAGGGATTTATTTTCCTAGGAATTGCGTGAGCAAGGCAAGTTGGGGGAAGGGAAGGAATTGGCTTTGTGTTTGTCCAATTTCGCCTAAATCAGTGTGAGATGATTGATAAAGTGCAACAAATTCTTGTGAGCATTGTATTTTTTCATGATTCCTTAGTTTATTATACAATGAAGATAGAGGGGTTTTGAGCATTTTCTTTCCTCGGGAATATCTTCTGTTGTGTGATTGATTTACTTATTTCTCTTACTTGCATGTGATTGAGCGATCGTGTTTTATATTTCGCAAATATTGTAGCAGGATTAAGTATCTTTTTTTAGTAAATTGCATGATCGGATTGAATCCATTGGTGTAATTTTTAAATGGTATCAGAGTGCTAGGAATCACAACAGTGGAGAATAAATTTAATTTGTGTTGAACATTATTCAAATTTGCAGATACATTCTTTGAAGCTAGCAGCTGACCGAGATGTATTTCACTGACTTGGGACTCGAATATGCACTTGAGGGAAATTCGAACTATATTGCATGGAAGGACAGGATGGAGGCATTATTATAGGATAACGGGTTGAAGGAGTTCATTGACACTTATATTCTTGAACCCAATCTGGCATATGATGTGCAACATAAAGCATGGAGGAATGATGTTGCAAAGGCGAGGACAATCTTATTAGACGGAGTTCGAGATCACATTGCCTCGAGTATCCATGGAAAGGAAACTCCATATGGTATGTGGAAGGCCTTGAAAGATCTGTTTCAAAGTAGCACTAACCATAGAAAATTGGCACTCAAGGACAAGCTCAGGAAAATCAAAATGGAGAAGGGCGACACAATCCAAAAATACTTGACCAAGTTCACTCAATGTTGATATGAGTTTCAAAGTGTTTGGATTATTGTATCTGATGATGACTTGGTGAGCCTAACACTTCTAGGCCTTCCCAAGAGCTGGCATAGTTACCAGGACTCTGTGAATGGGAGGGAGCACTTACCAAAGTGGGATCAACTATTGTCAGATTTGGTACAAAAAGAGTTTAGGTGGAATACCAAGGGTGGATCCTCATCCAAGACTGATGATGAGGAAAATTGTGCCTTAGTGGGTAAGGAAATGAAGGGGAAAGGAAATAAATCCTATACCAAATCCTAGAACAGAAAATAAGGAAATAAGAAACACATGTCAAAGGTGAAATGTTTTAACTATCATAATTATGGACATTATGCCACAAATTGTCCACAAAAGAAGAAGAACAATAAGAAGTCTCTGGGAGCTACATCAGGTGAAGATTTGGCCTCACAATTTGAGTTGGAATTCTCTCTAATCGCATGCATGGTGTCAACTATGATGGGATATATGTGGTACTTGGATAGTGAAGCATATTTCCACATGACTAGAAACAAAGAACTCTTTAGTAGCTTGGAGGAGAAGGATCTTCAGATTCACATCGATATGGGTGATGACGAGAGGTATAGCGCTATCGGGATTGGTATAGTTACTTTCCAGAGAGAGTATTCTGGTAAAAATTTCATATTAAAATATTTTATGTATGTACCAGGTTTGAAAAAGAATTTAGTTTCACTTGCTATGTTGGAGGATCTTGGATATGATGTTGTTTTTAGTGAAGGAAAGGTGTTCCTTCATCACAAAGCCATAGGACAGGTAAATAAGATTGGGTTTGTGTGAACAAAATATACAAAATTGATGTAGATGGTTGCACAACATTGAGTAGTAAAGAAAATGAGTTGGTTGGCTGGGATACCGATGAGTTATGGCACATGAGGTTGGGTCATCTACACAACAATTATTTGAGGATCATGTAGCAGATTTCTACAGGGCTTCCAAAGGGCATACTTGCGTAGAGAGACACATGCAAGTGTTTTACTATAGGGAAGTATAAAAAGGCCACCTTTCATGAGAAGGAGAATCAGGTAGCGGAAATACTTGAGAGAGTTCACTTAGATGTTTGTGGACCATTCTCAACAGCTTCCACAACAAAACACAGGTATTATGTGATTTTTGTTGATGATTTTTCTAGAAATTTTTGGATTTTCTTCATGTAGAAGAAAGATCAGACGTTCTCCAATTTTTATGAGTTCAAAGAACTGGTAGAGATAGATACATGGAAGAAGTTGAAGGCTCTATGGAGCGAAAATGGTGGTGAGTATATCTCTAATGAATTCAAGAATTTTTGTTCCAAAGAAGGAATTCAAAGAGAATTTATTACATCTCATAACCCACAACAGAATGGGGTTGAAGAAAGAAAGAACATAACAATTGTGGGAGTAGCATGAGCTATGTTACATGATCAGGGCCTACCATTGCATTTGTGGGAAGAGGCATGCAACATAGAAATATCTGTGCAAAATCGTAGTCCTCATCAGATACTTGGCATGAGTACACTAGAAGAGGTTTTTTTCAGGTAAGAAACCTTATGTTTTATATTTTAAAAATTTCGGCTCATCTACCTATTCCCATGTGACCAAAAATTTCCAGAAGAATCTAGAACCAACAACAGAGGTTGGGATATTTGTGGGCTACACTAATACTCTCCACAACTATTGAGTGTATTTCCCAGCACACAGGATGATAGTTGTCAGGAGAGATGTGAAATTTGATGAGGAGAAAGACATGTGATTGTCCCTTGAGAGGGAGTTTGAATTTCCTATAGAAGAGGAACTCTTATTTCCAAAGGATGAACCTCAAGGTGTGGAGCAACCACATGGAGAGGAACAGAGAGTGGAAGAAACAACTCATGCACAACCATCCACTAGAAATGGTTGGAATTGCACTAGAGAGGCTGACAGATTGATGCTAGATGCGACAGAGAAGGTCCCTAGACATGTATACTAGATACGTGTATCTTATGAGCGAGTGTATTGTGATAGAACCATCCTCTTTTGAGGAAGAAATGTAGCAATTGGTATGGGTTGATGCAATGGTTGAGGAGTATGACTTCATTATTAGAAATAATGCATGGGAAGTGGTCCTAAGACCAGTGGGGAAGTCAGTGGTTGGATCCAGGTGGATCTACAAGGTGAAGCAAGCAGTAGATGGTAGTGTGGAGAAATACAAGACTATATTTGTGGCCAGAAGATTCTCACAGGTGGAGGGGATTGACTATGACGGTAATTTTGCATCGGTTGTAAGGTACTCATCGATTAGATCCATCCTTGCACTTTCATCGCAGATGGGGTGGTAGATACATCAAATGCATGTAATGACAACCTTTCGCAATGGAGTTATTGAGGAAGAAATGTACATTGAGAAGCTAGAAGGTTTTGTGACCTTTGACAAGGAGCCACATGTGTGCAGACTTAAGAGAGCACTGTATGGCCTAAAGTAAGAATCTCGTGTTTGGTACATCAGGATTGACATCTATTTGACTGGGTTAGGCTTCAAAAAGAGTGAAGTGGATGTGAACCTATATCATATTGTTGTTCATGGTAAGATTTTGATTATTGTACTTTATGTAGATGATTGATCTTGAAAGGTGATGGGAAGATCATAACTTCTTGCAAAGAGGATGTTGCAAGAGATTTTGAGATGAAGGACATGGGGCTCTTGCACTATTTCCTTGGCCTGGAAATATGGCAAAGAGATGGGGATCTATTTGTATCTCATAGCAAGTATGCCAAGGAGATTCTAAGGAAGTTCCACATGGAGGGCAGCAAACCCATGGAGACTCCTCTTGCAGGAAACTGGAGGAAGGAGGATGCTACTTCAGGTGAGGTAGTGGATGCTACTATTTATAGGCAACTTGTGTGTTCACTTATCTATTTGGTGAAAAAACGACCATAAATATGCTACACAGTTAAATAACTTAGTCAAGTTATGGTTAAGCCTGCCAAGCTCTTTTGGAAGGCAATGAATCATATTTTGGGATATTTTAGGGGCACTATAGAGTATGAATTATGGTAGAGACGAATATAGAGAGTGAAGAGAGTGGAGCTTCAAGGCTTCACTGATGCAAATTGGCTAGGCAGTGAATCAGAAATGAAGAGCACATCAGGGGGGATCTTTAGCATAGGATCAACAATAATTTCTTAGTACAACAGGAAGGAGAGATCAGCTACACTCAGTTCATCCGACGTAGAGTACATGATAGCTATTCAAGCTACATGTGAGGCCATCTAGATGAGGAATATTCGTGTTGGTTTATTTGGTCATCAAATGGATCTGACGGTGATACATTGTCATAACCAAAGTTGCATAAAACTTTTGCTTAATCCGGTGTTCCATGATAGGTCCAAGCATATTGACATCCTGTGCTACCATCTCAGAGATTGTGTTCAAAGGCGCATTATGTTGTTGAAGTACATTCCCACAGAGGATCAGGATGCAGACATATTGATGAAGGCGCGGGCAAAGAGAAAATTCGAATACCATAGAGGCAAGATCAGGGTAGCTGATAATCCCATTCTTGTTTAGAGGGAGCATTTAAAAATCAACAAGAAAATGTGTGTGTAATTTATTTTTCCCTTGAATAAATTAGACAATAAATTGTAATCTTATCTCATAATAACTTGTATTAGTTAACTAAGTTAGAAAGACTAAGTTAGCTCAATAATTTCGAGTTGAGGGTTAAAGGTGAGGCATGTAGAGTGATTCTATTATTTTTGGGGTCCAATTGTAGTTAATGCACTAGTGTGGTGTGAGTGTAATCAGTTAACTCAAATTAATTGAATTAAAATCAATTTAAGTAGTTCTAACTGAGTGATGATCTAGTGAGAGGTCAAGTGAATTAAATTAGATTTAATTCAAAAGTAGTGATCTATCAAGTAACTCATTATTTAATATAATTAGTTTCATGCATGTTAATTATGATGAATACCCAGTTGAGACAAAGGTTAAAGGGAAGATAACTAAAAATTGTATTATTAGTGAACTGCCAGGTACAATTATAAAGCCACATGATGCCCATGATGGATTGCGCAGTCGAAGAAGGTTGGAATTCCTACTTAATAGGGATTTATTTCCCTATGAATTGTGTGAGTAGGGAAGGATGGAGGAAGGAAAGGAATTGGCTATGCGTTTGTCCAATTTTTCCTAGATCAGTGTGAGACGGTTAGTAGAGTGCAACAGATTCTTGGGAGCAAGAATGCATTGTATTGTTTCATTATTCCTTGGCTTACTATACAATAGAGATAGAGGGGTTTTGAGCAGTTTCTTTCCCCAGGAATATCTTGTGTTGTGTGATTGATTTACTTATTTCTCTTACTTGCATGTGATTGAGTGGTCATGTTTTATATTCCACAAACATTGTAAAAGGATTCAGTATCTTGTTTTAGTACACTGCATGATCGAATTGAATCCATTGGTGGAATTTCTACATATATTGTATAGTAAACATTGAAAGTTATATATATTATGTAGTAAACAATAAAATTTATTGATGATAAAATTAGAGATGTGCCTCTAAAAAAATTAGTTTATTTTCTCAGTATGAATTTATAAGGTGAATATCTATGTAATACGTCATGTCCATTATCTTTAATTTTTTATTATTAAGAATCAATGTATACATTACATTACTTTATAAAGTTTTAAACTTATACGAACTAGTCGCCCCAAAGTTATGCCCACGATATATCATCACAAAGTGTACATACAAAATAATAAACATGAGAAAATTTATGAGAATTTTAAATCATGTGTGTGATATGACTGAATTTTAAATCATGTGTGTGATATGACTGAATTTTAGAGAAACAGTAAGATAAATATCATCCATATATGTAATTGTGAAAGTAGTATTGGAAAACATACTAGGTTCCATAAAAATTCAATCTCGTTGAATTTTTCATATTCTTTATTATCATAATATAATATGTAATCCAAAAGATTATTATGATTAGTGTTCAACAATCAATTAACTAAACTCATGTTGGCATCTGTATCTTTAACTTCTCAGGAAGTTATCTTTTACTAACATTGCTCCTCTTCCATTTCCATATATATTAGTAACACATGACCTCTTCCACTATCGTATATATCGGTCATTTCATGTATTATACAACGAATATAATAGATAAACAACATCAACATAGATATCTTACATTTCTTGTATTATACATAAGGATATATTAGAGCAACAACATTCTCTCCTCTCCTCTCCTCTAGAAGGTTTTCTTTCTATTTTTGCTATAGTTTTTGTTCCAAGAATATTATTTTAAACATCTTCATTCAGTATTGTTCAAGTGACTAGCTGAAAAGCTATATATAATTACACTACTGAACAGTGTGAATTGATGAATAATGATTAGTGTCGAGAAATGAATACCTACTTTAGATGAAAAATTTTCATTATTGATATATCCATGTTAAACAAAGAGGTGTCTAGATGAATATATAAAATGTTTGGACCACTACGAAATTAGTCCAGCTAAATTGAGTATTTGCATGTATAGGCTAAATAAACTTCACGCCAAATGAACTATCCATATACAACGAAGGGGTTAAAATATACCAATGTTTCAATAAATGAAAAATACTTTAATTCTCTGCAACTGTAAATGGATAAAATATTCATAATCAAAGCTCCTAAAATGTAGTCTTTGGAAAAATCACTACCAATATGGGCATCGATTGCACAAAAAGGATGTTCAAGTAAACATATCTTTGTATCTTGATAAAGTGCACGTGAAAGCTACATGCCATGCATTTGTCCACAAGTAAAATTAACGCCTCTCGTCTAAGATTGTTTGGGAACAATGGGAAAAAAATCCAAATCATTTTTTCAATGTACAAGCTTATATGGAATTATTATAGCTTATATTATCCATTTGACCCTGAAAAAAGTTCTCTATTTTTCTAGTTTGAATCCGTATAGACTGCAAAACATATTTTTTACTCCCATTAGTATTTGTACCTGGAATTCAACAAGCTAGAAATTTATCAACTCGGTCCCATTGAGACAATGGGATCTTGAATTTCAATGTATATATCTCATAATTTTCTCCAAATATTTTGTTTTATTCTAGTTTTCTATATTGCTAGGTACTACATAGAACATGTATTTTAGCCCAAAATATTCATAATATTCACTATACGTCAATTTATATTGGGGTTCAATACTTATAGAAATAATAGTCTCATAGCACCAATAGTTAGCCACATTATGAGGATTTTAATGACCACTAACAACCAACAAAAGTGGCACATTAAATGATCAAAGAAAACCAACACAATATACATGTCCCTTGACCAACAAATTGAAGCACTCTAACATGTCTCTTGAGAGCGAGTTGGCACCATATTGTAGAACAACTACTTCTAGTGGATGGACATATATTATCTTCTAGACATTGTTCTTGAATAAGTTCTTGTATCTCTCATTGTCAATATCATCATCCAGAGGAGAATTCAAGGCATAGTATTTCCTTATCCCATTTCCTAAGTATTTAATATGACTTGTTCCTGGAAATTAATCCTCAAATTTGTAAAAATATATAGTCATCCCATGGTTTTGTAGTGTAGAAGGTTTGGTACTGATATTTTCCAAAATTTTACACAAGTTATTTCATATTTGAGGATGCCACAAGATTATATTACCCTTAGTTACCACCTCTAGTCTCTTTGGTAAAACTTTGTAAATTCACAATCCTAGTGGATGTTCCTTCAATTCCCATGGAGAGTGTTGAAGCTCCTATAGACATCCTTGAGTTGTATAAAGACTAGTTCCTAGGACATCTTAAATGAAAGGAGCATATGACTCAACTGATTGCAGTTGACAATGTTAGGCCCTCATGCTATTATCACTCAGATGAATGGTTTTAATCAAGGTGGAACCAAGACCCCAAAGTTAAACACAACAACTAGGAAAAATACAGAAACTGAGTACAAACTACAATAAGTAAATGCATCAAATAGCTTTAAAATAGAATGATTTAAAGGGGGCCGACTTCTAAAATGAACACACAGTTATCAAGTTATATGTGAGCGATAACTATGCCAAAAGATGGAGTAAGATATTAACTATAACCGGGCTTATTCAAGGATAAGAATCCATATATACTGGGCTTATTCAAAGATAAGAATCCATATATCTGGGCTCGTTCAAAGATAAGAATCCATTGTAGTTAATATCGGAAGAAAGGTGGAAGAGATAGAAAATAAAACAAAGTATCCTGCTTGAGCTATATTTAAAGCGCTATAGATGAGTAAATATGAGTATCTGCTATGATAAATTCACATTTAAACATGGGAGCACTCGCATTCCAGAGCATGTAGATACGAGAAGTATGGAGAAATACAAAATGAACACTGATATTAAAAGACAAAGAGAGAGAGTTACAAACTGTGAACCATCCTGAGCGGAATCCCCAATTCCAACAAAACTTCTTATTACTGAATCCCAACGAGATCTTCAAACATCAAATATCAAAGTTCATACCAAAACATAAAGAACACTTGAACTAGAGAGTCCTTTGGAAAATATGGAACCTTTTTTTAGTGTTTTCTTCCTATTTTTATAACCTCTAATTCCTAATGCGCGAGAATATATTTTGGTAAAATATCTTCCCCACATGCTTATATGCTGTTTCAAGTCTAAATCAAAAACAGAAATGATGATGAGGTAAAACTTCCTCTCATCATCTTACAATTCATTCCTAAAGCCGTTTCTAACTGAAATGTAACAATTGACTAAACTGAAAGTAAAAACTGCAAGAGTGAAATAAGGATTCCACCCGAAATGACAAAGTGAAAAGAACATAAGGTAAAAAGGAAAAATAGGCTAGTAATGAATGATCATTGCTGTTTGATGAGGCAGAGCCCTTGCTGCTACTGGTGAAGGCAATACCATTAGTCGTGGGAAGGACTGGCCTTCTGCGCTGGAGAATGCGGTACTGCTAGTAGTGGGAGAGCTGGCCTTCTGTGCTGGAGGGTCTTATAGAATGGCCAATGGTCATGATCCATCGACTAAGACATGAAAATGACCCTTTGAATCTTTTTTTTCTACTTCTTGGGCATGGAGGATCGTCATCCTCGGCCTCGAGCCATTGTGATTGGCTATGAGACGGCCTGTGTACTTAAAATGCCATGAAAACCTACACAGACAACAAACCAATTAAATAAATCCTGCGATGAGGGGTAGATTGCTTTAGATGGCTCAGCGAGGGGTTATGGAGCAATGCAGAGGAAGTGCGAATGCTGCGATGGAAGGTAAAACCATGGTAGAGGCGAAAACCAAGGTTTAAATCAAAATATGGCGCGGAAATATGATGGGCGGTTTCGCGGAAAACCGTGAGTGGTTTTTGCGTGGGGGCTGAATGGTAAGCGGTATCGAGCTGGAGGCATGAGATACGTGTTATGGAGCAACGTGTGTCCTCATAAAAATCACCCATTTCGCGTCGAAGTTGCATGTTGGGGAGATGTTGTGAAATGGATGCGAAAATGAGCAGGAGTCGTCCGATCTGGGAAATCCAGATCAAAAGCTGCAGATGAACGTGATGGATGTACTTGTGTGGCCAGGTGGGATTGGTAATGACATCAACAATTTTGTCTCATAGTGGGATGATCAGTTGTGGGGTTATATAAGCGGGAGTGATGTGGGTTGTTGGATGAGGGAGATCAATGGTCTAGATCAGAGCGGGGGAGTGTAATGTTGGGTGAGTGATCAAGAATGTAGCGATCGAGCAATGGAGTGAGGACTGTTGGATCATGATGGACATCAACGGTCGGGATCAACTGCAGCGGCGCTTAGGGGTACGGATCAAATTCTTGGTTTGTGCCTCCACAGTAAATCTCAGCAGTTGATCTGAGATCTTCTGTATTAAAACAGGTCAACTGTGGAGTTACTCAAGGTGATAACACATGCGCTGATAGTGCCTCTAGGTAGAGTGGAAGATTCGCGATGACCATTGGATCATTGAGATCAAAGATGGAGATAACATCGGAGAATAAATAAGCAGGGTAAAAGGCAGAGGTGCGCTAGCCGTTGGATCAAGATGATCAACGGTCCAGAATGCATTGTGGAATCGCACAAGGGCATGAATGGTGCGAGGGGAGGGGTGAACCGCGATGTGGCGATGAAGCGATGACCATCTGATCAGGAGGATCGATAGTCCAGATCATATCGCGGCTTCGCATAAATTGAATGGATGAGGCAGAGGATAGTGAAACAGTGAGACAACGTCAACCATTGGATCGATTTTGATCAATGGCTCAGATTATATCAGCGGGGAATGAACATCGGTGGTGAAAAATAGAGTGAAAATGGAGTACAGTGATATGCAATGTGCGATGGATGGGTGCAGCCCGATGGAGCGATGACCGTTAGATCTGCGGAGATCAACGATCGGGATTACATCGGGGTTTCGCACATTAGCCGAAAAATATAAAAGGCAGATGGAAACAGGGAAGAGCGATGTGCGATGTACGATGCATAGGTGAAGCACGACGAGTGATGACCGTTGGATCTTCGGGAGGAGATCAATGGTCAGGATCTCGTCGAGGTTTCGCACATCGGCGAAAAAGAGTTTAGGAACGAGAAATTTGAATGAAGCGAAGTGCGATGTGCGATGGATAGGTGACGTGCAATGGCCGTTGGATCTGTGGATATCAACGGTCAGGATCTCTTCAGCAAAGATGAACCTTGGCGATGAAACAAAAGAGATAATGAGTGGATTTGGGAACCAGCGAAGTCCGATGGCTGAAGGAGGCTTAAGGACTTTTATCTGTCAGACATAGAGCGGGATCATATGAGAAATGGGGGCTAAGGGCTTAAGCCGAAAAGTGCTTAGAGGCCTGATATGTTAGAATGAGCGCTTTTAAAGCTAAAAGGCAGATTTTAAGCCCTTTCAAAGGTTCCGATAGGTGAAAAAGGGGCTTTGACAGTCCATGCGGTCCTTGTTGTATTTTCTTTACAATTTAAGGCTCTGTATCATTAGGCATCCCAGCTCAGTGAGGGATGTCATAACAACATTGGCTCCATTTGGGGACGACCTGTTTGTCCTCAAACGTGTCGAGAAATCCATAGACCATTTGTTAACTTCCTTCCTGCAAACACAGTCCCTTGTGCCTTCTCTTCTTTCTTCATGAAAAATCAAAGCAGCAAACATAAAAGTAACTAAATAATGTACAATATCATACACCAAAACTTTCGGCCTGAATCAATACTGGAAAAAGGGTTTCAAGAATTTCCCATTCACAGGGGCTTTGAGCAGATCACCCTACAAATTTTCCAGTCTAAAAGTGTTGTTTCCTCCCTCTTCAACAATTTTGAAAGGTCTGAACCATAAAGGATCGAACTTCCAATGCTTTCCTTTCTCAGCCCTTCTTATATCCCATCTTAGCACCAAATCTCCAACCTGCATCCCTTTATCTTTACCATGTTGATCGAATAGGTCTTTCATTTTCTCTTGGTACTCAGTTAACCTCTGATTTACTCGACTTCGGGTCTCTTCCAGCTATACTAACTGATTTATTCTTCTGGTAACATTGTTTGATTCCTCTTGACAATCCTGCATGAACCTAGCCACAGGTAAGGCCAATTGTATCAGGAAAAATACTGCTCTACCATAGACCAATTCGTATGGGGATTTGCCTGTTGACCTTTTACTAGTGATTTTGTTTGCCCACAGCGTGAACTTGAGCTGTGAATCCCAGTTCTTTTGGTTTTCATTTAGGGCCTTTTTCAATCCCCTTAACAGAGTTTTGTTTGAGGATTCTTCCAATCCATTTCCTTGTGGATAGTAGGCAGTAGAGTGTCCTAACCCAATATTATACTATTGGCAAAAAGTGATAAATTTGATAAAATTAAAAGCCTAAGCATTATCTGTGACAATATTATCAGGGCAGCCAAACCTTGGGATGATGTTATCTTCGAGAAACTTGATCACCATTGTGTCAATAGCATTCCTTGTTGGCACGGCCTCTACCCATTTAGTGAAGTAATCGGTGGCTGTTAGTATCAACTTGTGTTGCCCACTTGAGGCAGGATGAATTTCGCCGATGAAAGTGATTCCCCACTATTGGAAAGGTTATTCTATGTGCATTGGGATCATAGGAAAAGGTGTGAACTTCTGCCTTTCAGCAAACTTCTGACATTTTTCACAGGCCCTTACCTGAGAATAAACATCTCCGAAAATTTTGGGCCAGAAAAATCCTGCATTCATAATCTTGTATGTCATGGCCCTCCAGCTGTAGTGACCACCACAGATGCCCTCGTGGAATTCTTCCATCACTTCTTCTACTTCATTTTCCGTGAGAAATAAAATTAGTATGCCTGATGGGTCTCTCCGATACAAACGACCATTTTCTATGATGAAATTCTGAGATTTTAGCCTCAGCATTCTATACTTTGTCTTGTCGTAGCTTGGAGGACATCTAAGAGTCAAGTGGTACTCTAAAATTTCCTTGTACCATGGACTGAGAAGGTATTTCATATGGGCCTTTTGTGTAGTGGTTTCTATCTCGCATTTCTCATTTGCTCTCCCAGACTCATCATTGGCCACCATAGATAAATTTATCCCCAGAGCCTAATAGTTTGATTCGGAAAGGATCTTGGCTAATCCCTGTCCCTTTATTAGCTTAGTGGGGCATATCTCCAACTCATACTCCTGTATCTTGGCTATCCATTTGCCTCTCTTTCCTTCACTATCTCCCTGAATCAAGATTTCTTTTATAGCCGCTGTGGGTACGAATGTAGCTATAGCTGACTGTAATACATACATCCGAAAGGCCTTCAGGGATTTGACCAAGGCATAAGCTTGTTTCTCCAGGATGTTATATTTTATCTCTGCATCGCGGATCACTTTACTAAAGAAGGCGATAGGTTGCTCATGACCTTCCTCATTTTTCTGCAATAATACAACTGTGACAGTGTGGGGAGATGCAAACAAAAATATTATGAAGGGTTTCATATAATCCAGCCTTGCTAATACTGGGGCTTCTACGAAAGAATTTTTTATTCTGTTAAAAGCATGTCGTGGCTCAGTAGTCCATTTTACTTCATTATCCTTCTTCAAAATCTCAGTTATGTACCGGACTATCTCTGCATAGTTCGGTATGAATATTCTCAAGAAGTTGATACGTCCAAGAAAAACTTGGACCTCTTTCTTGTTTCTGGGCAACGATATACCATTTATGACTTCTACCCTTTTCAGGTCAATTTTTACCCCTGCCTTTGTTACAATATGCCCCAACAGTTTACCCTCTTCTAAAGAAAACAGATATTTTTGAGGGTTTAAAGACAATCCATACCTACGGCACTTGTCAAAGGTTCTGCGTAAATGCTCTATATGTTTAGCATCGTCCTTTGAGAAGACTGTGATATTGTCTAGGTACACTACCATGAATTTGTCTTGTTCTCCCATAAAAGCAATGTCCATGGCCCTTTGGAATGTAGCTCCTGCATTGATCAATCCAAACAGCATTCAAGCATACATAAGTGTTCCCCAAGGAGTAGTGAATGTATTTTTATTTTGGTCCTCCAGAAGCACTACTACTTGATTATAACCAGAAAATCCATCCATCATAGACATTCGTGAAGATCCTACCACCTTTTGCAATATACGGTCCATCTTGGGCAGCGGATAATTGTCTTTCAGTGATGCTTCGTTTAAGTTCCAAAAGTCAACACACAATCTTATTTCCCCGTTCTTCTTTCGAACTGGGACCAAGTTGGCCACCCATTCAGAATATCTTAATGGCACAATAATGTTAACCTTCAATAGTTTCTTGATTTCCTTTTCTATGGAAGGAAGGAGTAGAGGATTAATCTGTCTTAATTTCTATTTGTGTGGCTTAGCATCTCCTTTTAATGGAATCTTGTGTTGGATAATGCTAATATCAAATGTCTTCAAATCTTGATAGGACCAGGAAAATACGTCTTTATATGTCTGAAATAGCTTCCGATATTGCTCTTTGTATTCTTCGGGTACCATATTAGACAATTTCATAAGCATGGGATCAGCCTTCGTTCTGAGGTTTAGGTCATCTACCTGATTTTCTTCAACAACCTTACTTGGTCGTATTGGGACATCATTCTTACCAAATAGTCTCTCCAGAGGGACCAGTCCTCTAGGTATTACATTCCCTTTGAGATGTAGCACCTTATGCCCAGCTACGGTATCTTGCCATTTATTCTGAGGAAGGTCCTCAGTCTCCTCCTCACCAACATCTATGTCCATATTGGATAATTCCTCAAAAATCTCCATGAATCTTTTCACGTGCTCTTCATCTTCAAACACCTGCCAATGTTTGACATTGTCAGGGATGGAAGGAAGGTAGCGAACCTCTATTTCATACCTCAGGAGGAGGTTTTGAGGTGGTCAAAAAGTGCTTGCGGCTACTGCAAGAGAGTCTACCATTCAATTTTGGTCTCTTGGCATGAATTGAATATTGAATGCTAAGAGGAAATTCTCTACCAAATCCCATACCTCATTTCTGTAAGCCCTCAGTCGTGGGTGCTTAGCTTGACATTGATTTCTTACTTTTCTCACCACCAGTTCTGAATCTCCCAAAACCTTCAAGCTCTGAATATTCATGTTTTTTTCTATTTGTAGACCTAGAAGCAAGGTTTCGTATTCGGCCACATTGTTCGTGGCTTCATACTCCAATTTCAAAGATAATGGGATGAGTTGTCCAGTAGGGGAGATAAGGAAAATCTTAGCTCCGTTCCCTTCCTTTGAGTTGGCCCCATCAAAGTGCAAGGTCCAAACCCCACCTACTTCATTACTTGAAGACTGCTTAGTATTTACTTGACAGAAAGATGGCTCCTGCAAATAATCTTGGTCTTCTTCAAGAATTAGACAAGAAAACTCACCCTCTTTGTTGTACACTGGTGAATTTACTAAATTATCAGCTTTAGTGACCATCTTCACAAACCTTGTTTCCTAGTATAATCTTCTTTCCTGGCCTCCAAACACAGGGATGGTCGCATAGGTTAGGTCTAGCTTTATAGATCCTCTGATTTTTGTACCCCATGATCTAGATAATAGCATCCCAAACCGAGCTGGGATGTCAACCACTACTATGTCCATTACCACGCTCTTAATCGTGATTTGGGCTAGATTTACCACAAAAGCCTTAATCATCCCAAAATATTTGACTCTTTTAGAATCAAAAGAGTAGAGATATTTATATGGGTGAGTGATCTGCAGCCCCAATTGTTCCGTCATTGATAGGGGTAGGAGGTTATGAGACGCTTCAGAATCCAACATATAGTTATGAAGTAACAGGTCATGAATTACTAAGGAGACATAGAAAGGGGGAGTTGAAGAATCTATTTCCTCAACATGGGGACTGAGCACAACCATGGGCCTTTCTTCTTGGAGGTTTAAACTATTCGGGATTGGAACAGATCCTTGAGGTAGCATGAAATAAGACACCTAAGATTGGTAGACTGAATATTTTAGGAGTTCAGTCAGGGGGACTAGGATTTTAACATTTTCCAGTTCTTTTTGAAGACTAAAAGCAGGGGGAGACTTCTCTATGGTATTTTCCTTTGGTTCATTTATCATGGCTGGAGGTTTTTCTTCCATCAAAATACATTTAACATTTACATTTGGATTAGAGGCCAACTTAGAGGAGGAATGAACGAAGTCCTTAGAATGTAAAGGTTCAGTTATAGGTCTCTTACCTTTACCTCCGGCTTTTTGAACAACTGTCTCCTTCTGAGGGATCTCTTCTTCTTGTTATTGTGTGTGGGTTCTCTTTCTAGAAGACCTAAGATCATATTTTCTATGAAACTGTGCTTGCATGAAGTCTACAAATTTCTTACAGTAATCATCGATCTATGGATCTTTAGCAGCACTTGTTTTTTCTTCTTCTTCTTGCAAGGAATGCTCCACTCCTTCACCTTCTTGCAAAGAAGACTCAACTTCATCGTCATCTGAGTAAGCAGGATATTGATCATCTTTCCCATTGGGAATGTCTTCCGCATGGCCATCCATCTTCCCTTCCAGATACAGCGGAGACAGTATGTGATCCTGTTGCTCCTTCCGATCTCTTTGCAAGATTTGAAGATGAGGCTTTCTATATTGTGGGTTAAATCCTCTATTTGGAGCAGTTTGGAATGGCTTAGAGGATGAGTTCTTTTCCTCGAGCTCAAGCTTCACCAACTTGCTCGAAGGGTTCTTGATCATTTGCTCATCTCCTCTATTTTGTAATCTACTACCTCTCTATCTTGACCAGAGGTAGATGCTTCTTCTTTCCCTCTCCGTCTAGCATCATGGTCTGACCTCCATTTTGATTTAACCGTAGAAGCGAAGTTAGCTTCCACTTCCAATGCATCAGTCTGTGCTTCATCCAGAGTATCAGACTTCCTTTCTCTTAAAGAGAATCTAAATTCTGAATCAAAGGCTACTACAAACACCACTATAGCAGCAGTCTCGTGAGGCTTCATTTCAGCCGGGAGACTTGTATATAATTTATTAAATTTCTTGATGAATTCAGACACATCTTCATTATGCCTCTTTCTAAGTGCATTGAATTCTGTAAGACAGTATCCATGGTCCTTCTTCTCTCCCCACTTCTTGATGAAGGCATTTTCCATCTCCTCCCAGTTATTAATGGAGCAGTCCCCCAAGGTCTTGAACCATTTTCTGGCCTCTTCATCTAGAGACTGGACAAACAATCTCAACACCACATCCAAATGTTGAATGTTGAAATTTTTTGCGAAGGCGCAGAAAACTTCTAGGTGTTTCTGAGCTTCAGTATCATTTTCTCCATTGAAACGAGATAGGATCTTTAAGTAATCCTGAGGCATGTCGTTCAGGATCTGAGGCAATTCCAAGGGGGCGTATTTGTTCAGTAGGAAGCCATGAAAAACCATCGGAGGTGGTGGAGGTGGCGGGAGAGTCTGATGTGTAAAAGTAGGTGGTGGAAGAGAAGTACGTATGACAATGGGAATATACTGAACAACGTCTTGAGGGGTGATTGAACTGCTGGAATATGAGAAGTGGAAGCCTCTGTGACTTCTTTAACTTCTTTGGTTTTAGGAGTGGGATGCAGAATGAAGCTCGTCGCCTATACAGACTCAGCCTCATATTTTACTTCAATATTTTCAAGGGAGGAGCTATCAGAATTATAATCAAGGGTTCTTGCAATAGAATCGGGACATTGATATTGAGCTAATTGAGAGGAGGATGGAGAGTCTTCTAGGGAGAATCTGGGAATATCTGTATAAGCTGATTATCTTTCTCTCCAACTTCTCTTGTGCAAAATATTCTCTGGATCAGACACTGAAGGTGTTATAGATTTGAGGCTTCTGCAATGATTATTTTGTGTAGAGAAGTTTTCCGATTTAATCGCATCCATTCTTGTTGATTTCGACGTTTCGAACCCAGCCAATGAGGTTCATCATCAGGAAAAGATCCATGGGTAAGAACTGATCTCATATTCGAGGTATAAATAGTGATGGAAGATGAATGTGGAAACAAGGGAGGCCGACATAATTTTTTTTAAAATTTTGATCAATTTATTTATTTAATTATACTTAATTAATTAATTTTTTTTTTTTTTAATGTAAAAAAGTTGATAATGTAATTCCAATCCAAACTAAATATTTAATTTTAATTAATATTTAATTTTAATTAATTTCTAAGTTAATAATAATGATTTACAAATCATTACTAGGATGTTAACTAAGACATATATAATTATTAAAAGTATTAATTATAAAAATTATAGAGTTTTTTTTGTTTTTTTGGTAGGTTAATTTGAGTTTTATTTATGTAGTTATTAAATTACTATATGAGTATTTATTTATTAATTAAAATTTAACTTAATTTTTAGGCTTAGGTTAGGAGATTAAAGAATTAGGAGGGTGAAGGTAATATCCAATTAAGAATAATGTGAGAAGGAAGAGTTAACGGAGTTCCAAGCACAGGGGAGGGAGTGATATTGGAAAAATAATGAGAAGAACGAGGGAAGGGAAAAACAAAAAAAGAAGGGGGGGGGGGGGGGGAGAAGGGTGGGAGACGAAACAGGGATAGGGAGAGAGATGAAAGATAGGGAAGGGATAGAATTAGTTATTGGAGTGAGTGTTCATTAAGGTTGGAATCCAATTATCACTAATTTTCCATCCATCATCACGGTTGAGGTTATCAGGGTGCTTCCTAATTTCAATGGCTTCTCTAAATTTCCTATGGAAAGAGTGATCAATTTTAGCCAAAACCCGGGAACTTTCAATACAGATGTAATGATTGGTTTTGTCGGAATGTTCAGCTAAAGCTGATGTTTTGAGGTGGTTATGTTTGATGTCCGTGGTATGCTCTTGAATTCTGGTTAAGATGGATCGCCCAGTCTCCCCAATGTATGGTTTGCCACATGAACACGGAATTAAGTAAACCCCTTTGTGGCATCTAGGATCAATCGGATCTTTGACCGATTTGAGATAATTATTAATGGTGTTTAATGGTTTAAAATAAGTTCTGATGTTGTTTTTTCTTAGAATATGATATATTTTGTCTGTGATGCCTGCTATGTAGGGTAAGTGAACCTTGCCCATTATATCGTCAATTTTTGACTTGTTTTTAAGATGATTTTAAACATTGTTTAAGGCTTTGATTATTTGGTTTCTCTTATACCCATTGTTCTCAAAGACTCTCATGAGATGGTTTTTCTCTTGTTTAAAGTGATCTTGATCTGATATGCGCACAACTTTGGTTGCCAATGTGTTGAGAACCCCAAGTTTCTAAGTCGGATGATGATGGGAGTTGGCATGCAGGTATTGTTCAGTGTGGGTTTTCTTTTGATAGACTTGGTGTGAAATAGAGCCATCCTGATTTTTGGTGATCAGAATGTCAAGAAAAGGAATATTGTTATTTTCTTCTATCTCCATGGTAAACTTGATAGAATCAGAGAAGCTCTTCTTGATGGAATATTGTTATTTTCTTCTATCTCCATGGTAAAGGAAGGTGTTCTCAATTGGGAAGTATCTGACCTCAGGTGTGGCTTGCGGGAAGCCAAGACTACAAATATATTTATCCTTTGAAGGACAGTGGAGTTGCCAAGGTGAGGGATCTACAACTCCCAACCCTTCCCGCTCACCTATTTTGAAGGGTGGATGAATATTTGTCGAGGCACGGGGATTTAGTTCTTTAAATTCTTTCCCCGGAAATGGTGCCCGAAAGAAAATAGTGGATGTTCCTTCAATTCCCATGGAAAGTATGAAAATACAAAAGAAAGTGAAGAAAATTGAAGATCATCCTCCAATAATTTCCCACGCATATATAAAAAATGGTAATAGTTCCCACATTAATAACTAATGGATCATGATATACATTGCAAATAATGAATAATACTACTTCAATATAAAAATTGGGTTGAATCATGAAGTGCATTTTAGATGATTATAAATATATAAATTTTATAATATATAGAAATAAATCAATGCATGATGCCATTGCAAGTAATAAGGAAAGTGTGGTGGGGTAGTGTTGGGAATTTCTATGAACCATGCTATGTTTAATAGGTTTGGAGCAATGGAATTTATGACGAACATTTCTTTTATAGCACAAGGTGATGATTTATCACTTATTATCTTCCAAAGCAGACATGTTTCAAAGCTATAGATACTCCAGAGATCAAATATGATCATTTGGAGGGAATGAAGCATAGTGATATCCCACATGAGATGATAATTTCCTTTAACTTTGCTAATGTAACAAACTAAAAAATTTGCAACATCTCACTGCCACCTAATTATCACTATAATTTTTTCCCTTTTACTATGGAAATTTTCAAAAAACTAAAAATGCGATTATACATGTATATCACAATATTTATCATAGCTATATCATAATGGAACCCATATTTTATTAATTAATCATGTATCAAAATGCCCTATTCTATGGTTGCTAAATTAGCACATAGAGAGGGAATAATGGAAAATGTTTTGAATCTTAACCCTTACTAGTTGCATTTTATGGAAAAGACATTGGGCTCCCACTCCCTTCTCATTCTAAGCATACCCTACAACCAGTGCCATTCATGATAAAATGTATGGTTGATGAACTTTTTTAAATAGTTCAGAGGATTTATGCACCCTTCCATATTTTACATACATGTCTATTAGAGAATTCACCACAATGACCTAAGACTAATACCCAAACCTAATTTCATTCTCATGAATCTCCATACCTTGTTGCAATGTTGCCAAGCTAGCGCACACTGAGAGAATACTAGAAAAGGTTTTCAAATTAGTTTTCACATCTCTCAATTGCATTTGTCTTAAAAACTTGAGAATTTCTTCTCATCTCCATTCCATGAAAAACTTGCAAGTGTCACATTCCATAGCACTAGATTATATTGAGGCATTTAATTAAATAATATTAGATCCATGTCGAGGAACACATTCTATGCACATGTTGTGATCATTTATATCCATGAAAATACATCACTATGGGGTATTTTCTAAAAGAGATTCAAAGACACATTTAGATTCCCTACCTTTGAATATACCACTATGATGGATTTCCAAGAGATCACATCTAGTTTAGAAATTTAGCCAAATATTTTGCACATAGTCTATTTGTTGCCAGATTTTGCATATGTATTTACCAAGGCATTTTCCACCAAAAATATCACACTAAAATATGTTTCCTATAATTTCCTGATACATCTCCATGCTTATTTTTAGATAGGCCAAGCTGGCATCGACTTGAAGCACATTGATGAAGGTGAATTCATTGATTTTGAAATAGGCTCGCTACATTTGGCCAAATAGTAACTTAGTGCCTCATTCAAAAAATAGCATGAATAATTTGAATTCATGATAATCCACGAGCACACATCTAATTAAGGAATTTGATTAAACATTGTGAGCATCCACTATAATCCCACCCTTGGCATAGTTGTTGATAGGTATATCATTTAAAATTGTGTTATTTATGTGACCATGAATTAGTTTGCCCCTCATTATGGCCTTATTATTAATACTTTATATTGTAAGACAAACATATGTCAAGGAGTACACATGATTTTTTTGTAATTTGAAAAATATTCAAGGTCTTCTTCAAAAAAAATTGTTTACACAATTATAGTGATTTTCCAAGAGCACAAAAGTGAAGATATTGGTAAATTTATTAAAAAATAAAAAACAAACCCCATAATATCATACTTTACAACAATTTAATGAAGAAATATGACAATTGTGAGTGGAATTCATCAAACTAAAAGTATAGGAAGTAAGTGGGATTATGAAGCAAATTTAATGGAACATAGACTACTTAAAAAATTTAAATTTTTTTGAGAATGTTAAAGACATAACCCAACAATAATATGAATGCAATTTCATAACAAGAATTCAAGAAAAAGGTGAAATTATATGAAAACGAAAAATGTTGCAGATGAAGATCAAGATCTAGAATAGAAACAACCCCAAGGAAAATAAAATAATGGAAATTTTTTCCATTCAAAAGGCATGAAGAATGATGAAAGGTAAATGCATTATTTAGGCATATTTAAACTTAAATTCTTATCAATAACTCTGAAATTTTGAAGATGATTTCTGATGAAGGTTTGGTTGAGTTACTTGACCCAACATCACATGGTACTTTGGTTGTGATAAATGAATGCAAGTTGGAGGTGAATTCCAAGAAATAAAATGCAAAATGAATGGGTTAGGAATAGGTAAATATGGAAGCTTGTGGAAACACTTTATCTTGTGCAAGAACTGCATAGATTGAAATATTAATTGAGAGTAATGACAACAATATAACATCAATTTAAATTTCTTTATTGTGGGAAGAATTACTAAATATGACTCGGCAAGAAAATTAGTGAGATGAAAAACCAAGAGAGGGTCTCCTTTAAGGAAGAGTGAATAAGTCATGTTATTTTATTTTTAAAAAATTGTTTTATATGAATTTTAAGGGAGTTTTCAAAATGTTTCAGTTTTAGAAAGAAAATCCCAATAAAGGCCATATACATTAACAGATTGAAGATGAAAAACATTTTTTTTCCCAAATTATAGTAATGAAGAATTTACAAGTTATTTTGTAGATAAGAATCTAATAGATTGTAGTACGTTGGTATAACGACTATAATTTTTAGCTGTATTGTGTACAAGAATCTAGGTCATTAAGGAATATGGGCATGATGAGTGTAAGTTTGAGAGGTCCATTGCAAGGGAAATTAAGCGGATGTTGAAGTGTCAATAATGTAGAGAAATATTTCTAAAGAAGATAAACTCTTGATGGGATTTCTAAAACCTTATAACTTTCCTATTGATTTATTTGCAAGTAAAGGGTAAAGGGAGGTGTGCACCAGCCAAAAAAAATTAAACTATAGTAGAATATGAGGTGAATGATATTTTTTTAAAGAAATTTGATTTATTAAAACCCTAAAATAAAATAGAAACAAAGATTGTTCATCCACCTCTTTGATTCCATCTTCTACAATGTCCAAGTTTTGCAGAATGTAAGAAGGATGTCGATCTGACCCTAGTAACTATAAAAATGTGCAGGAATAGAACTTGATTATACCACAACTAGTTGAACGATGGGTGCACATAGGCTAACATCTAAAATGCATATAAACTCAAAAACATTTCACTTCTTGGCATACCTCTGACCTAGAGGATGGAATGGATTTACTTGGGCTACAATCATCTCATTGGTGAAATTCCTTATGAAATAGAAAAAACATTTTGTCTCAATCATCTAGATCTTGTGTACAATAGTCTAACCATGAAATTTTTTGATTCTATTGGTAATATAACTAATCTATTCTATTTTTATATATGAATAATTTCTTGGATCCAACACCCATGTCCATCTACAATCTCACAAAGATGGTTTCATTGCATCTTACTGATGGTGCCCTTACTGGGAAAGCTGATGGAAGGAACCTGGGTCTTCAAAAGTTGTAGGTTTTGAATTTGTTTTCCAACAATATTACTGGTAAAATATTTTCCTCACTCTCCTCACTTCCTAATATTGATATCCTTTTTCATTGTGGGACAACAATTTGCATGGTAAGATACATGTTGAGTTGGGGGTGAGGAACAACTATCAACATTGGATCTCTCTGTGAATATGCTCCACGATTCAATGTAAGCTAGGCTCTTCAACTCAAAACATCTTTACAATATTATACTATTCAAGAACACTCTCAGTGGACCCATTCTGAAAATCCTGTCGCAAATGCTTCTCAATGAAAACTATCTATCAAGTGATTTCCCATTGGTTTTCCCCAACTCCCTCTCATTTATTATCTCAACATTTCTTAAAATAACTTGAGTGATAATATCGATCGATTCCCATTGCATATTTCCTCACTATAACTAATTCAAATTTAAAGAAACTAGGTCAGTGGCAGGTTGCCACCCTCCATGGGAAATCTCCACAAGCTTGAAACCCTATATCTCCCTAATATTTCAGTGCATAGATTCCATCGGAGATAAGAGAGTTGACTGATATTAATTAGTTGTGTTATAGACTAAATCCACCTCAGGCTGAAGGAAGGCAGAGTTCAGGGTAACATCATACCACGCTCAGTCTGGTAGCTAGCCCTACCAGAACAGGAGAGGGCTCTCTCTGGGTCAATCTCAGCGAAAAGTAATCAATAGGGCTTGAGATGACTGAAATGAAAGCTAATTTTAGGCTAGGTATATGAATCAAGGAGTTTTAAATGATTTTTTGGGTTTTCGTTGGAAAAAATGGAAAGGCAGTTTTGGGTGCGGGGATTAGGCCAAATTCTTGCAGAGTTCAAGTTGGGGCAAGGAAGGCAATGGCTTTGATGTATTAGATTGAATGAATGGATAGAAAGACGACTGAGGAGCTGAAGATGGCAAGGGGCTGCAAGGATCCTCTTCAAATAGATGAAAACATATAAAACTAAACAAAACTTTAAGGCAGAGCACCAACAAACTAATGAATTCTACCTTAGTCACTCATTTGTTTAATTTCAGAAGCAAAGAGAAGGGAAATGGCATACATAAAACATTAATGAACTTACAATTAAATGGAGAAAAAAACCATCAAAACTCAGAGCCACAAGGATCCCAACAAGTGCTGCAAAACCATGGTCCTTCCTTTGCCAAAAATGCAGAAGTGTATGTACAATGAAGTGCCAAACAATTCCCAAGAGTCCAACCTTGAAAATCACTCAGAAAATACATAATATAGACCAGCCTAACCCATTCCCATGCCTCTAGGGGTCGAGCTCATCCTTCTAGGAGTTGTTTCAACCAATTCTAAACTAAGAACTGAAATCTAGGCAATCAAACAACTTGCCTCTATATGGTAGGAAACTGATTCATTCATTTAATTTTCACCTTTTAGTGAATGAATCCTCTAGAAGAAGTAAAAATGTGCCAAATTTACATCATGGTCATCAAATTACGTCAAGGTAGATCAATAGTTACATGAAAAAGTGAAACTAGTCAAAACTGGGCGAAATTCTGAGCTGAAGAGTGAAAATGAGGCCAAACCTCTCTATGCGCCGCGCTCAAAATCTGTATGCGTAGCACAAGTTTGGAGCTGATTGTGAGGCACTTCCCGAAGTCACAATCGAGCTCATGATAGCTCGTTGGAAAGCCCTGCCTGTCTACCTTCCAACCCAAGTGAAATTTCTGAATTTTATGTCCATTTTCCCCTCCAAAACTTCAATCTCCCAAGACTAGTTCCTGTGTGTGTAAAAGGTGGCAGAAAGGCCATTTTCAAGGTGTTTTTGACCCTTTAGGCCACCCAGAACTTGATGAAATCCTTAGGCCATTCCTGAGCATCCATAAGTTTTCATAAAAAATCCAAAAATGTCAATTTTTCCTCCAGAATATCTCCCAATCATAAGCGCGCGCAAGGTGGCGCTACGCGTCGGGCAGAAAAACCTGTTTTGTGACCAAAAAATTCAAAAATGACAAAATTTTCTCCAAATTCCTTGAAATTTGGACTGAATATCCCTCATCAAGTACCATGCTCAGCCAAAGAAGCTTCAGCCAAGATTTGGAGCCGATCATGCCTTTTATGACGTTTTAGTGCCCTCCTGGTGCATGCAGTTTAGTGGCAGAATCACTGTCTTGTTCATATGATGTATCTGTGTCCGTCATGGTGTTTGCAATGTATGACAAGTGTATGTTTGGTTTGGTTTGAAAATGTCAAATTGGTGTTTGTTTTCAATGCCAAATATGCCAAAGGGAAATAAGGTACTTTGAGGAATATGGGACAGTAGGTATAAGTGGACTGTGGAGTTTTTCAAGTGAGATTTGAAATGTGTTAACAGTCACTTGACTGTGTTTAGGGATGTGGGGTTTGGGAATTTGCTACAAATGATATGGGAGAGGGAAAATGGTAGTAAATGTTAGGGTTTAGAAATAGGAAAAATGGGGACAAGTGATATGAGTGATTGTGGCATATAGGGGAATAGGAATGAACTGTAGTTACAGTAGAACTATGGAGGAAAGGGAAAATATGGTGGCATATGACAGGGGTTCAGCACCAAAACCAAATTTTAAAACTTCAAATATAAACCCTATGGAGCAGCCTTTGTCAAAAAGATAGGGTTTATGCTTACACCATTCAAATTCTCCAACCAACCTTTGAAACAACACTAAACACTGATAATGGCAATTTCACAATCCCGTGAACTTACTTGGAGCAAAAAAATTGAGTCGTTTCGGAAATTTGATGAAGAAATGGAAAAAATCTGCTTTGGAGGCTCTGTGCGCCGCGCCTCCTGGACGCGCCATGATAGTGCAATTATACACAGTGAAAATTGGCCCAATGTGTCGCGCGGTCTATGTGCGTCGCGCCTTCCTCCCGATGCGTCGCGCAACACTCCAACACACAGTCGGCCTTCAAACTCACAATTTTGTTTTTTTTTTTTACAACTGAGCTCGACTTCTCTAATGCTTCTTGAATGCAAATGGATTGATAAATGTGGAAAATATCTCATATAGTGGAGAATTTAATTTTTGCTTCTTACAAACCCATTTTTGTAATGTTTTGAAATTGGCACTTTTTCACTTTTAATACAAACTCTGTTTTTCTTGTTTCCACTGATTTTTGACTTGAATGATGAAACCTTTGTTGATCTTTTGTAGGGATTACTGGCATGTTTTGGCAAAGGCGAATAGGGCTGCACCTCGAAGAATCTGACAACTGAAATTTTTTGAAAATATACATAGCATTTATTACAAAGGACAAAATGACGATTTTCTTCAAAACATAGTTTTGAAGAAAAGTCATGATCAATAAATATAACAACGAAATTTTTCAATGAAAACTTATTTTTGATCCTCCCTCTGACCTGTTGGCATTATTTGGACATTTTGAAGATTGAACCCTAGACCTAATGATTGAAAAACCCTAAAAACTCTTTGCTGACCAAAAGATCAAGGAGGACTGTAAATGACCTTAAAATTGATTTTGATGAAGTTTGATAAATAGACCTAAGCCAGCAAGTACAAGGCACGAGGGGTATGAGTGACAAAACCCTTCCGTCGGAAGACCGATGCCCTTAATGGAATGCAAATGATCGAACTGAATGAGACACCTAAAATGAAATGCAACAAAAGAGATTTTGATCTCTGACGGAGGGATGAACAGACCGACTCTAACATTGGCTCCAATGGGGATGGTAGCTCCTTGGAGGTGCCAAGAACTACAGATCTTTGGGAGAGCAGACAGTGCCTTCATCCATTGGGAAATAGAGTCAAAACACGAAAACTGACGTTATGCAGACTAACTCTGACTCAAGGCTAAAACTGAAACCCATAATAAAACCTAACATGACTAAACATAACTAAAAAACTGGAAAGATGCTCACAATTGAGCTTATTAATCAAACCTACTCTAATTTTTCTTTTCACCACGCTATCAAGTGAAATGGAACAGCTAATGCAACCATGTAAGCATCCTGGCTGCTATTTGATTTCTTCCCAAATGCTTTCTGATACGTAGGAAAAGAGAAGAATCGAAAGGCAACTCCCATGGAAACTTGGAATCAAGTTGACTGCTGATAAACTTGTAAAGCATGAATTAACTGGATGAATTCAAGAATACTGCAAAAGGATCTTCATAAACATAGCTATTGATTCCCATTAACACATTACTTCTCTGGTCCAAGTGATCTTCATAGCTGGATATTAATATTTTTCTCACATCTCTGTTGGCTTTCTTTGATGACTGCAGCAAGCTGTCAAAAGGATCCTGAAATTCATGAATAACCAAACTCTGGATCTGATTCCAAATAGAACAAAAGTCTCCTTTATCAATCTCCTAACATGACTGCAAATCTTGATATAGGCTTTGTAATGAAAAATCTGTTAAACAAGATAATGAAGGCGACCTTTGAATAAGATTATTATCAACATTTTTTTCTGGCACATGGTTAATCAATGGAGAAGAACCTTTATAGCAAACATCATCTAACACACGAGCAATAGGATCATCAAAAACTTGAGAATACTGATGTGATGTATCCATTGAAACTGTCTGACATCCTACTGGTTGTTCATCTTTTTCTTGAGAGATATTACGAAGATTCTGCTTTATGAACTAAAATGCTTCAAAACAAAAGGGTACAAAATCCTCTTGCATCATTAAATCATATGTGCCAGCTTCCATGTCTTCATCTGCAACTTGACAATCAATGGCACTCGGTGGCTGTAAATATGAATATGGGAAGTCTTGAACAAAGTTTTTATTTCCCTCAAGATGGTCCAAATCAAGACTTTTCGACAGCTGATTTCTGATTGCATGGAAGTTGTCTCTGATGAATTGAAACGAATCAAAACAAAAAGGAAAATATCCTTCACTTACTTCAAAATTTGCTGCACTTTCCTCATCATTTTCAGAGCTGATATGCATCGGTTGATCACTATACTCAAGTTGCTGAAAGTGAACTTCCTCCTCGCACAAACTAGCTGTTGATTTGTCTGCAAGATCAGCTTTTGTTTGGAGAACATAATCATCATCATACTGATCAAACTGAGGCAAATCATCAGTATAAAACACATAATCAAGCATACATGTCATATCAACAGCTATCTCTTCTTCAAGATGATCTATGAAACAATCACTATGACAACTGGAATAAGAAACAAAATGTTTTGGATCAGCAACTTGTTCTTCTTCAATCAGCAAGCCATGGGCTTGAACATTATACTCGTTCCTTGTGGTGATATTTTGCATCATCTCTTCTACTGCACTTACCAAAAGGTAAAGCTTTTCCTCTGAAGCTGTCAGGTGCTCTGCAACACTCTTCTTTTCTTCTTCTTCCTTCAACCTTGCCCTCAAGATCAGCAAATGAGCCTCTACATTTACTGCACTATTCTGTATCTCTTGAAGTGTTGCAAGATTCCTTTCTCTTAGCTGAAACTCCATTTCTGGATCAAAGGCACCCGGGTAGTGCAAGAGAGAAGATCTAGGAGAAGGTCTTATATCAGCAGGTATCGAATAATAGACTCGATTGAATCTAGCAGAAAATTGTTGTACTGTCTCCCCTGGCAGTCTTTTCAGCTGGTTATACTCTTCTATAATCAAGAAAAGGTTATGTCTGATCACCCACCTGTCCAGGAAAACTTCGATGAACTGCTGGAAATATGAGATGCTCGCATCAGGCAGGGCTTTGAACCAACTCTTGACTTTGCCTTGCAAAGAAAGAGCAAAAAGTCTAATACTAACATCTTCATCATCAACTTCAAAAAGATCTAGAAAAGTCTCAACATTCTGCACATGTTGCTTAGCGTTGAAATTGTTACACTCACCATCAAATCTCGGAAAATATAGGTAATAATTTACAGGGAAAGCATGGAGAACAGGAGGTAAAACAAGAGGTTTATACCTATCTAGGACTACAAATGGTGTAGGAGTATATACAAGAGCTACGGGATCAGTTTGGTTTTCTTTAAGCTCATCACTCTGAAGAGAGTCATCATAAGATGTGGGAAAAGTAAGAAGGCCAGGATCAAAGGGAAACTCAGTATTTTCACTTTTTGAATAAGTCGAGTGAGGATTTTGATCACCTTTATCATTCAACAAATTCTGAAAAACTTTTAGGACAACTTCAAGAACAACAAAGAAGTAATTTTCAAGGAAGTAAACTAGATCTTGAATACCATTCCACTTCGGATACATGAACTTAGTGTAAGATCCTTCCATTTTCTTAGAGAAAGAGTTAGTCCTCCATTGGAGTCTCTACGTTGAGTTGGAGTCACCAGGTGAAAGATTTCAGCCTTCTTATGTCTGATCGTTGTCCACCATCAACCATCAGATCTAACTTGATACACGTACTGGGGCAATTTATAAGTTAGATGTTAAGTTTACAAACTAGACCGGAGATTGACTGAAGCAACGTTTATCTAATTCCGCTAATGCAAAGCAAGAGCGTTTCGAAGGCTACCTGGCATAACTTCAGGCTCCGTCTGTAGCTTATAAAACAAATAACACTAACAAGAAAACCATATTCTCCCCAGTATGGTCGCCACTATGTTATAGCCTAAATCCACCTCAGGCTGAAGGAAGGCAGAGTTCAGGGTAACATCATACCACGCTCAGTCTGGTAGCTAGCCCTACCAGAATAGGAGAGGGCTCTCTCTGGGTCAATCTCAGCGAAAAGTAATCAATAGGGCTTGAGATGACTGAAATGAAAGCTAATTTTAGGCTAGGTATATGAATCAAGGAGTTTGAAATGATTTTTTGGGTTTTCGTTGGAAAAAAGGGAAAGACAGTTTTGGGTGCGGGGATTAGGCCAAATTATTGCAGAGTTCAAGTTGGGGCAAGGAAGGCAATGGCTTTGATGTATTAGATTGAATGAATGGATAGAAAGACGGCTGAGGAGCTGAAGATGGCAACAGATGAAAACATATAAAACTAAACAAAAGTTTAAGGCAGAGCACCAACAAACTAATGAATTCTACCTTAGTCACTCATTTGTTTAATTTCAGAAGCAAAGAGAAGGGAAATGGCATACATAAAACATTAATGAACTTACAATTACATGGAGAAAAACACCATCAAAACTCAGAGCCACAAGGATCCCAACAAGTGCTGCAAAACCCTGGTCTTTCCTTTGCCAAAAATGAAGAAGTGTATGTACAATGAAGTGCCAAACAATTCCCAAGAGTCCAACCTTGAAAATGACTCAGAAAATACATAATATAGACCATCCTAACCCATTCCCATGCCTCTAGGGGTCGAGCTCATCCTTCTAGGAGCTGTTTCCACCAATTCTAAACTAAGAACTGAAATCTAGGCAATCAAACAACTTGCCTCTATATGGTAGGAAACTGATTCATTCATTTAATTTTCACCTTTTAGTGAATGAATCCTCTAGAACAAGTAAAAATGTGCCAAATTTACATCATGGTCATCAAATTACATCAAGGTAGATCAATAACTACATGAAAAAGTGAAACTAGTCAAAACTGGGCGAAATTCTGAGCTGAAGAGTGAAAATGAGGCCAAATCTCTCTATGCGTCGCGCTCAAAATCTGTATGCGTAGCACAAGTTTGGAGCTGATTTTGAGGCACTTCCCGAAGTCCCAATCAAGCTCATGATAGCTCATTGGAAAACCCTGCCTGTCTACTTTCCAACCCAAGTGGAATTTCTGGATTTGGCGTCCATTGACCCTTCCAAAACTTCAATCTCCCAAGACTAGTTCCTGTGTGTGTAAAAGGTGGCAGAAAGGCCATTTTCAAGGTGTTTTTGACCCTTTAGGCCACCCAGAACTTGATGAAATCCTTAGGCCATTCCTGAGCATGCATAAATTTTCATAAAAAATCCAAAAATGTCAATTTTTCCTCCAGAAGATCTCCCAATCATAAGCGTGCGCAAGGTGGCGCTACGTGTCGGGCAGAAAAACCTGTTTTGTGACCAAAAAATTCAAAAATGACAAAATTTTCTCCAAATTCCTTGAAATTTGGACTGAAGGTCCCTCATCAAGTACCATGCTCAGCCAAAGAAGCTTCAGCCAAGATTTGGAGCCGATCATGCATTTTATGACGTTTCAGTGCCCTCCTGGTGCATGCAGTTCAGTGGCAGAATCACTATCTCGTTCATATGATGTATCTGTGTCCGTCATGGTGTTTTCAATGTATGACAAGTGTATGTTTGGTTTGGTTTGAAAATGTGAAATTGGTGTTTTTTTTCAATGCCAAATATGCCAAAGGGAAATAAGGTACT
The DNA here is from genome assembly GCA_034641835.2 of Pinus albicaulis. NCBI lineage: Eukaryota > Viridiplantae > Streptophyta > Pinopsida > Pinales > Pinaceae > Pinus > Pinus albicaulis. Next base: position 330,705,534 of record CM076584.1, read on the forward strand.
GTGAGGAATATGGGACAGTAGGTATAAGTGGACTGTGGAGTTTGTCAAGTGAGATTTGAAATGTGTTAACGGTCACTTGACTGTGTTTAGGGATGTGGGGTTTGGGAATTTTCTACAAATGATATGGGAGAGGGAAAATGGTAGGAAATGGTAGGGTTTAGAAATAGGAAAAATGGGGACAAGTGATATGAGTGATTGTGGAATATAGGGGAATAAGAATGAACTGTAGTTACAGTAGAACTGTGGAGGAAAGGGAAAATATGGTGGCATATGACAGGGGTTCAGCACCAAAACCAAATTTTAGAACTTAAAATATAAACCCTATGGAGCAGCCTTTGTCAAAAAGATAGGGTTTATGCTTACACCATTCAAATTCTCCAACCAACCTTTGAAACAACACTAAACACTGATAATGGCAATTTCACAATCCCGTGAACTTACTTGTAGCAAAAAATTTGAGTCGTTTCGGAAATTTGATGAAGAAATGGCGAAAATATGCTTTGGAGGCCCTCTGCGCCACGCACAAACCCGGTGCATCGTGCCTCCTGGATGTGCTGCGACAGTGCAATTATACACAGTGAAAATTGGCCCAATGCGCCGCGCAGTCTATGTGCGCCGCGCCGTCTTCCCGATGCGTCGCGCAGCACTCCAACACACAGTCAACCTTCAAACTCACAATTTCGTTTTTTTTTTTACAACTGAGCTTGACTTCTCTGATGCTTCTTGAATGCAAATGGATTGATAAATGTGGAAAATATCTCATATAGTGAATAATTTAATTTTTGCTTCTTACAAACCCATTTTTGTAATGTTTTGAAATTGGCACTTTTTCACTTTTAATACAAACTCTGTTTTTCTTGTTTCCACTGATTTTTGACTTGAATGATGAAACCTTTGTTGATTTTTTGTAGGGATGACTGGGATGTTTTGGCAAAGGCGACCAGGGCTATGCCTCAAAGAATCTGACAACTGAATTTTTTTGAAAATATACATAGCATTTATTACAAAGGAAAAAATGACGATTTTCTTCAAAACAGAGTTTTGAAGAAAAGTCATGATCAATCAATATAACAATGAAATTTTGCAATGAAAACTTATTTTTGATCCTCCTTCTGACCTGTTGGCATTATTTGGACATTTTGAAGACTGAACCCTAGACCTAATGACTGAAAAAACCCTAAAAACTCTTTGCTGACCAAAAGATCAAGGAGGACTGTAAATGACCTTGAAATTGATTTTGATGAAGTTTGATAAATAGACCTAAGCCAACAGGTACAAGGCACGAGGGGTATGAGTGACAAAACCCTTCCGTCAGAAGACCGATGCCCCTAATGGAATGCAAATGATCGAACTGAATGAGACACCTAAAATGAAATGCAACAAAAGAGATTTTGATCTCTGACGGAGGGATGAACAGACCGACTCTAACAAGTTGCATGAGTGGAAATCTATTATAAGGTAGAATTCCTGAAGAGATAAACAATTACCTAAATTATTCGATATAGATCTAAGTAACAACAAACTACTAGTATAAATTCCAAAAAGAATATCCAACATGCTACTGTTGGGATCTACTGATCTTTCGTCAAATTTTCCTAAGACACTTCGTGAAGACAAAATCAATGTTTTTTCTGAAGGAAATCTCTTAAATTTCCCTATCATGTATTAGTGACACCACCACCATCTTAAATGAACTTTGAGGAGGTGGGGTGGCGAGCTTGCGCCCCAACCCCCGTGAAAAGAGGTTGGTGGTAAAAGTATTCAAAAATAGATATGGAAGAATAGGCTAAGTAAAATCATTATGAAAATCATAAGGATTTTTCATTAAAAAATGGATTACTTACAATCATTATGGTAATTATAATAATTTTAGATTCATTTAGTCATAACTATCATCAACAATTTAGAATATATATATATATATATATATATATATATTAGTTGAAAATAATGGATAATATATGTTATTGGAGAGACTTTGTTACACAATTGTGTGTGTGTCCTAGATTAGGATTAGTTCCTATTTTCTAGGAGTTAGTTATAATATCCCTAAAAGGATGTAAACTTATATATTTTTTATTTTATGGGAATATATTTTTTTGCTTGAAAAGTCTCCAGGTATAGCTTACTCACCTATGAGCTGCTAGTTTCAAAATATAAGTTTTATCTTAAATTTTTAACATGGTATGAGAGCTTGTGAGCCTTAGTGGTTGAAGTGAGTGCCTTGGTGGAAGATTTGAGGCCCTTGGTGGCTTGAGAGACCTTGCAGACATTTCTTGAGGGTTCGAGTGCTTGGGAAATTGCAAATGGGGGCGAAGAAAATCTGACTACACCCGAAGGTGGAACAACTGCAACAGTTCAAGATTGGGAGAAGAGGGAAAACAAAGCAAAGGTGTTGTTCAAAATTTTAGTGAAATACAACATCATCCCTCACATGAGAGAGTCAAAAACTGCCAATTATATTTGGGTGAATCTCAAGGATTTGTATGAGACAAAGAATAAAAATCGAGTATTGTTCCTAAAGAGTAAAATTCTCTCCATCAGAATGGAGGAGAATGAATCCGTTTTTGCATTCATCTCTCGGATCAAAGAGCTGAAAGACAAGTTAGGTGACATAGGGGAGAAAGTGTCCAACACTTGTATTTTCAAAATTTCCTTTAATGGTATGAATGATGATTTTCAGATGTTTATTACAGGGATGGAAACGAGGGAGAAAGATTCCACATTTGAATAGCTGACAAGGATTTTGATGCAAGAAGAAGAGAGACAGATGAATTTGAAGCCTCAGAATGCAGATCTAGAATTGATAGAGAAGAAAAATCCTTTTAAAGGGAAACTAGGAGGAGGACAGAAAGTCGGTGGTACACCCCAGAAAAATCCATTTCAAGTTATATATTCAACCATAAATGATTCAACATTAAAGTGTTTTTACCGTGGTAAAACTGGTCACATTGCTAGAAATTTTTATAAGAAGAAGAGTGATGAAATCTGACATAGAAAAAAGAAGCATGTAGGGCACTTTTCTATTCGAGATCAGAATAATGATCTCAAACTATTTGTGTTTGATTCTTCTCTCTCTGCTGAAACTTGGTTTGTGGATTCTGGAGAAACCACACATATGACAGATAATAAGCACTAGTTTGAAAGTTTTAAGAGACTAGCAATGGTACTAACATCTACCTTGGTGATGATAGAGCATACCAAATTAAAGGGTATTGAGATATTCCTATGATATTGTCTGGTGGTAATATTGATGGTAATATCAGGGGAATCCATAATTTCATGTACCTACCAAATATTAAAAAGAATTTTATCTTTGTCTCTATGATTGCAGATCAGAACTTGAAAGTAGAATTTTATAAAACCTGTTGTGTCATAATGGATTTGGTGGATCACTAGAAGCCAGTTGCATCAGGAATATGATTTGGAGGCCTGTATAAATTGAATGTTATAATTGTGCCACATCAAGCTTTAACTTCAACAAATTTGACAACAGAGAATATTTGGAATCAAATATTTGGACACATAAATTTGCAGGACCCACTGCTGCCAGAGAAACAAGGTACAATTAATGGTATTCCTGTTTTTAAAAATGCACATGTTGATTGTGAAGGATGTGCACTTGGAAAGATGCACAGGGATGAATTTCCCTCAATTTTAAAAAGGAGAAAGAGAGATATACTCGAACTTGTGCACACTGATATATGTCGACTTATGCAAAAAAGGTCCATAGGTGGATCTTATATTTTTATTTTTATTTTTTGATGATTGCACAAGATATACTTGGGTATATTTTCTCAAGAAGAAAATACATACTTTTGAATATTTTAAAAAATTCAGAAGTATGGTTGAAAAGAAGACAAGGAAGGTCATCAAATTTCTCCGCTCAAATCAAGTGGGAGAATAAAAGCTTGGAAACTTCATCAAATATTGAAGGTATCATGGGATAGTTCAGCAGTTTATAGTACCCCACACTGCAAAACAAAATGGGGTTGCAAAGAGGAAGAACCAAACTCTAGTGGAGTGTGCACACAACATGTTAAAAGGTAAGACCCTATCTAATAGATTTTAGGAAGAAGCTATTACTATTGTAGTATATTTAAAGAATAGAATTTCAACTGTGTGTCTTGATCACAAGACTCCATTTGAGGCCTTATACAGTTTTAAGCCTCTAGTCAAACATTTGAGAATATTTGGTTCGAAAGCTTTTGCACATATTCCTGAGGATAGGATGAAATTGGATGCTAAAGCCATAAAATCCATATTTGTAGGGTATTTTTTTTATTTTAAAGCATATAAGCTATTTAATCCATCTACTCACAAGTTATTTGCAAGTAGAGATGTTATATTCCATGAACATGTTGATGAAGGGAACAAAGAAAAAAACTATGAGGAGTGGCACATGCCTTTACTGATTGAAGATAAGAATGATGACGCTAAAGACAGCCATGTGCAGTAGCAACAACAACAAAAAGAAGAATCTAGTGATACAATCAAAATCCCAACTCCACTATGGAGTGAGCAAGACAGATTTTAGGCAAGTCCGCTACCGAGGAGATCAGGTAGGCAGACTCACTTACCAGCAAGGTATAGAGACTATGCTCTTATGAACAATATTTTAAATGTTGTTGAGCCCTTAAATTATAATGAATCAAGTCAATATGATGAATGGAGGGTAGTTATGAAAGAAGATTATTAGTCATTAATTAAAAACAAAACTTGGGAATTAGTTGAACTGCCGTAAGGAAAATATCCCATTATCCATAGGTTTTTTAAATAGTTATATAAACCTATGTTCAAAGAAAATGGTAATGTAGACAAGTATAAAGCTAGGTTGGTAGCCAAAGGGTACTCACAGAAAGAAGGAATTGATTATGAGGATAATTTTTCTCTTGTAGCTAAGTTAAATACCATTAGAATGTTAATAGTTGTAGCTACTAAGTACCATTGGAGTTTACATAGTTTAGACCAACTAGATGTGAAATTTTCTTTTCTAAATGCACAACTGAAGGAAGAGGTATACTTAACACAACATGAAGGGTTTATTAAAAATGGGAAGGAAAATTTGGTATGTAATTTGAGGAAAGAATTGTATGGTTTGAAATAGGCACCTAGATCTTGGTATTAAAATATAGACTCTTTCTTGCAGAATGGTTATAAGAGGAGTAAAAATGACCCAAAATGTATATTGTGTTTGATTTAAAGGGGAAAATTATTTTGATTTCTCTATATGTTGATGATCTGATTATGACTGGAAATGATGATGAATTGATTAAAGAAATAAAAGTGTAGACGTCAGAGGTGTTTGAAATTAAAGACCTTGGAGAATTGCATTATTGTTTGGGTCTTGAATTCTAGAGGGATTTTGGCCATAATTTTCTCACTCAAGGAAATTATACCAGGGGAGTATTAAAGAAATTTAGAATGGATCAATGTAAAACTTCCACAATACCTTTACAACAAACTATTAAACTATAGAATGATGATGGTTCTAAAGAGGTGGATGCTACGCTCTATAGAGAGCTAGTTGGATTTAGTCTGATTTACTTGACTACAACTAGTCCTAACTTAGCTTTTTCAGTCATTCTTTTGAGTCAGTTTATGTCAAAACCTCTTGAAAATCATTGGCTAGTAGCAAAAGACATCTCAGGTATCTTCAAGGAACCTTAGACTTTGGCATTAAATATACTAATTATTTTGATGTTAAATTGACAGGATATTCAGATTCACATTGGGTCTAAATCCTCATAATAGAAGATTCGTAACATGTTACACTTTCAGCATTGGGTTCAGGGTCCAGGGTCATTTCTTGGAGCAGCAAGAAGCAGAGTATTGTATCATTATCTTCAGTAGAAGCAAAGTATTAAGTTGTATGTGCAGCCACTTGTGAAGCAATTTTGTTGAGGAGACTTCTTCATGATGTTGGATAAGAACAAAAAGATGCTACAATGATTAAATGTGACAACCAAATTTCAATGAAGGTGGTAAATAAAACTATGTTTCATAAAAACACAAAAAATATTGATACTTAGTTTCACATTGTCAGAGAAAAGATTCAGACTAAAAAAATTTTCATTGAATATTGTAATACTTATGAGAATGCAACAAATATATTCACCAAGCCCCTTGAGAGGATTAAATTTTAATTATTTAAAGAGATGTTAGTTGTGCAAGTCAACCCTATTGTGAGTGTGTCCTAAATTAAAATTAGTTCATATTTTCTAAAAATAGATTCTAATCTCTCTAAAATAATATAAGCTTATATACTATAGCTACTATTTATATTTTATATATATTTCACAACTCTATATATTAAAGCATTTTTATATCTAATTTTATATTTAGTTATTATTATTTTAATCTATTTTAATTTCATAAAAAAAATTGCAACATAACAAATTAAATTAATTGATTTGTTATTTTTTTTGCATTCTATTTTTAATGACTATATATATATGTGACCATTACAAATCTCTATAGAGAACTTCTCTAGAGCTAAAATGGGATTATAAAACACCTGCGTATAAATATTCAAAAGGGTGTAAGACTATATAGAAATAGTTTGAAGCCACAATGGTTGGATAAGCTTGAGGAATATATAGGAAAAAAGTGTCATAGATGGAGGAAATACTAGTTAATCTTTATTGGAAATTGTAGCCATTTCAAATTTAACAATTGATCTTAATCGTCATTTTGTGAATATTTTTTTTTAGCAATGATTTATTTTCCTTTAGTATTTAGTTTTTGTTGTGTCATTTTTGAACTTTTACATGATTTTAGATTTGATTTTTTATATTACAAAAATCTTATGATAAAAAAATAAGGTTTTAGCAATAGAGTTGTAAAAACAAGTTTAAGTGTAATTTTTCACTATTAACTTTTCAATGACATTAATCTATATCTATCTTCTACAACCTTACCATTTCTTGTATTTTTGTTTTTTGTTTTTTTTGTTTTTTTTTTAAGTTTGGCATTAAATTAAGAATTAAAGCATGTGACTTAATATAAAACCTTAACAAAACACTCAATTAGCATCTATCTAAAATGTAATTAATTTTTTTGTATATATATATATATATATATATATATATATATATATAACCAATTTACAAAAAAAATAATTATTATTATTATTTTATATTTATTTAAAAAGCTTTAAATAAATTTTACACTTTTTAATATTTTATTAAACTTTAACTCTTAAAATATTTTAGCATTTATATAATTCATTAAAATATAATCAAAATAGTTAAACCGTTGAAATTTATTTTTATATTTGTTCATTTAAAAAATAAATAACCAACATACTTAATGTGATTAATTCTAAAAATATCTATCTATACAATGAATCACAAAAATCTTAATTCTAAAAATATCTAGATTATATATTATAAAATTAATAAATATTAATTAATAAAAAAAAATTAATTTTTAATATGCAAACCATACAGATGGACACCTCTCCACTTTTCTTTAAAGATATGCAGAATGCAGCGATATTTTTCAATTTAATTATATGAAGACTTTACTCGTAGCAAAGATTTTCTATAGATTTGTAAACAGTGTTTCATCATCTCCACAATTAACTTTTATGCACTTGATCCCCATTAAAAAAACTGGGGACATTATTTTAACAACTTATAATTAAAAGTATAACTATCAAATGAAATAATTAAAAGTATAACTATGTTTAATAAATAAAAGTATAACTATCAATTGAAATAATTAAAAGTATAACTATGTTTAATGTTATTATAAATTGAAATAATATATAAACATTACATTAAGGTTATTATTAACTTAAATAATATACAAACATCTCATTAATGTAACTAAAGAAAGTTTTTATCTTTAGTTGAGGAGATATTTTCCATAACATCCTATGCCACCCCTAGTTCCCCAGTTCAGAGAACTGCTGAGACCTTCGATCAAGAAAAGCAAAACCCGGGTCTCCGCTGACAGAGTAGATCCCATTCACATTGTCTTCACTCATATCAATATGTCTGGGGTGTTGTGCAGATATCCCATTGACTTCCGACAGAACGTTGCTACCCATTAAGTCACCAGTTTCCCTTATCTTTCTGCACAGTCAGAGGAATGTGCAAAGTTATTAAAAAATTCAAAATTATATAAAAATGTTAAAAGGATGGTTTTATCTAATTTTCTTATCAAAATCGATATGTTCTGATTTCTTATTTTAATAAAATATCTTAGATTTGGTTATAAAGTTGACGAAACAATATAAATATTCTTTCAAAATTTAAAATTAATATGAAGAAGATTCGTCTCTTATTAATAATAAAAATTAAGAATAAAATAAACAGAAAAAGAATATTTCGTCGAATCATTTCACATTTTGTTTTTCATAATTTATTAGTAATATTTTGGATTTCACAATTTAGTCATCATATTTATCCACCTATTATATTTATAGTTACAGACAAATTAGATCAAAAAGGGTACGTGACAATATTATTTAATCATTTCAAATCATATTAAGGATACAAATTTATTTCATAACTAACTTCACTTAAATCAATTTCACACACAGGTTTAACATTTCTTTACGATCAAATTACTAACAAGCACAAATAAGAAGAGATATGTATAAATGTTATTGAAAATTTGTGAGTGAGAATCTATATGTAAACTTTTTGTTGCAATTCCCTCACTTTGACTTTGCTTTTTGCTTGGCTTGGCTTACTCTATTTCATGTTACAATGAATCAAATATAAATTCATAAAAAAATTGGCTCAATCAACTATAAAATAAAATAGGTCATACTCTTAAAAACAAAGTGTACAGATCTCATACTGATAATGAGCTAAGTTAAGTTATGTATATTAAAGTCAATTCTAATCTCCCATTAGAATTGACCAATTGGTTATATATATATATATATATATATAACCAATTTACAAAAAAAAAAATTATTATTATTATTTTATATTTATTTAAAAAGCTTTAAATAAATTTTACACTTTTTAATATTTTATTAAACTTTAACTCTTAAAATATTTTAGCATTTATATAATTCATTAAAATATAATCAAAATAGCTAAACTGTTGGAATTTATTTTTATATTTGTTTATTTAAAAAATAAATAATCAATATACTTAAATGTGATTAATTCTAAAAATGTTTATCTATACAATGAATCACAAAAATCTTAAATCTAAGAATATCTAGATTATATATTATAAAATTAATAAATATTAATTAGTAAGAAATTTTAAATTTTTAATATGCAAACCATACAGATGGACACCTCTCCACTTTTCTTTAAAGATATGCAGAATGCAGCGATATTTTTCAATTTAAGTATATGAAGACTTTACTCGTAGCAAAGATTTTCTGTAGATTTGTAAAGAGTGTTTCATCATCTCCACAATTAACTTTTATGCACTTGATCCCCATTAAAAAAAACTGGGGACATTATTTTAACAACTTATAATTAAAAGTAAATAATTAAAAGTATAACTATGTTTAATAAATAAAAGTATAACTATCAATTGAAATAATTAAAAGTATAACTATGTTTAATGTTATTATAAATTGAAATAATATATAAACATTACATTAAGGTTATTATAAACTTAAATAATATACAAACATCTCATTAATGTAACTAAAGAAAGTTTTTATCTTTAGTCGAGTTGACATTTTCCATAACATCCTATGCCACCCCTAGTTCCCCAGTTCAGAGAACTGCTGAGACCTTCGATCAAGAAAAGCAAAACCCGGGTCTCCGCTGACAGAGCAGATCCCATTTACATTGTCTTCACTCATATCAAAATGTCTGGGGTGTTGTGCAGATATGCAATTGACTTCCGACAGAACGTTGCTACCCATTAAGTCACCAGTTTCCCTTATCTTTCTGCACAGTTAGAGGAATGTGCAAAGTTATTAAAAAATTCAAAATTATATAAAAATGTTAAAAGGATGGTTTTATCTAATTTTCTTATCAAAATCGATATGTTCTGATTTCTTATTTTAATAAAATATCTTAGATTTGGTTATAAAGTCGACGAAACAATATAAATATTCTTTCAAAATTTAAAATTAATATGAAGAAGATTCGTCTCTCATTAATAATATAAATTAAGAATGAAATAAAGAGAACAAGAATATTTCGTCGAATCATTTCACATTTTGGTTTTCATAATTTATTAGTAATATTTTGGATTTCACAATTTATTAGTCATCATATTTATTAACCTATTATATTTATAGTTACAGACAAATTAGATCAAAAAGGGTACGTGACAAATATTATTTAATCATTTCAAATCATATTAAGGATACAAATTTATTTCATAACTAACTTCACTTAAATCAATTTCCCACACAGGTTTAACATTTCTTTACGATCAAATTACTAACAAGCACAAATAAGAAGAGATATGTATAAATGTTATTGAAAATTTGAGAGTGAGAATCTATATGTAAACTTTTTGTTGCAATTCCCTCACTTTGACTTTGCTTTTTGCGCTTGGCTTACTCTATTTCATGTTACATTGAATCAAATATAAATTCATAAAAAAATTGGCTCAATCAACTATAAAATAAAATTAGTCATACTCGTAATGATAATGAGCTAAATTAGGTTATGTATATTAAAGTCAATTCTAATCTCCCATTAAAGCTGAAATTCTACAAATTTCTCTAACTATCTACCATTTTGTGCGCCCTAAAGAATTAGTTAAAATAGTTAGACATCATGTCTATACAAATTTATGGTCTCCATGACCTTTGCACATGACCCATTAATTTCATGTATTTCCTTTTTTTTGGGCATTTATAGAGCATATGAAAGCTCATAACCATTAGATATTTATTATATATTTTGCATGACCATCCACACTTTGATTAGATATTTATTATATTTTTCACATGACTATCCACACCTTTAATTGATATTTTGCTGGTGTATGCATGGAGTCACAAGCTAGGTGGCATCCACGTTTGTCTAGGGGATGGCAATGGGGAACTAGCCCTCCAACTCTAGATCCACAAAGAGAAGTTTTTTCTAGTGGTTTTACATCTTTGTTTTGTGGCTTTAGACACATAGTTTTCATTTTTGGTGGTTTTATGATTCTTGGTACTCTATCTCATGATTTTATAGTTCCAAGAAATACAGTGATAATATAATCTAGGTGAATGAATTAGGGATTTTCAATGTTGTAAGATAATATATGTTGTATAGTAAACATTGAAGTTTATATACATTATGTAGTAAACAATGAAGTTTACTGATGATAAAATTAGAGGCGTAACTCTAAAAAATTAGTAGGTTTTAAATCATATGTGTGATATGACTCAACTCACCTCAAAGATTGACCTATGATCAAATTTAACTATAATAGGTACCTTCTAATGTGCATGAATATAAAGAGTAATAATTTCCAATATACATGATATATCTTAAACTATATTAATATAAAAAAAATATATATATAAAAGATGAAAATGGGAATGGGAATGGGAAATATGATACTTAATAAAATACTCAATAATTTTTTTTATTATTATGAGAACTATAAATAATAGTGAAAAATAAATTCGGATAAACTAATGGATTAACTCAATAGATTCAAACTTAAGCCATAACAATGCAAAATAAAACTAATAAAACAAAATATAGAACCTAATATTATGCTATTGGAGAATTATTTCCCATAAAATTTAAAAATTTATTATAACTATTGCTACCTTTACTTAAATGATTAACCTATATACATTAGAGGAAATTGCATCCTAAAAGTGGCCTCTTAAGGAAAAAAAATAAAATAATAATTAAAATAATAAAATAAGAGTTATGAATTTTTGGGGAAAAGAACAAAACTACTTTTTTAACATGTATTTTTGGCTTATCTCCTTATCGATCTACCCAAATTTCAAGTGTAGACATTCGTTGGATGCAGAATTAAATTCCACATCCACTGAGTACCCATTATGCATACTTTTGTGAAGACCCACATTGAAATGTAAGATGCATTAAAAAATCATGCTGAACACACTTTCATAATGTATCTTGAATTTTATGAGTTTCAAGCTGAGGAGAGGAGAAAAAAAAGAGTTGGAGAGCAACGACGTCATGACCTAGGGTTTCAAGCTACCTTCGGGCCTGCAACCAGCCTCTCGCACCATCCTAAGATCTATTTGTTGTAGGTCTAGTTCCATTCCATCGGCGCAGGATGCTCTCCTCCATGGCAGAATCCACAGGGGGATCAAGGATCCCCCCCCCCCCCTTTCTGACTTTCCCATCAATAGTGCAATGACAGAATCTGACACCATCCATTAGTAATCCTCTGTCCCTACAGGGACATCTCACCCTATGAACAATGCAGCCACTGGCGCAACTGACCCACTGACCGTAACCTCATTCAAATGCATTCCCAAGCTGCAGAAAGACCAAAAATCTTGCTTCTGGAGCATAAAATCAATGGGAAAATCCAATTCATGAAGGATCATGCCCTGATTGGAAATTTCATGGGCTTCTGGCCCACGAAAAAATCCCTTCTAGGATGGATCGCCTCAAAGTGGAAACCCAAAGGCCACATCAATCTCCAGCTGCATTCAAAGGGCTTCTTCAATGTCATTTTCACCTGTAACAGAGACAAGAACCGGATCATGGATGGAGGTCCCTACTTTTTCAACTCTGCAGGGCTTTATCTCAAAAACTGGGTCGAACTCTTCAACCCTGATAAAGAAGAATTCAGCTGGGCAGTCATTTGCATCATGCTCTACTCTCTGCTACAAGAGTATTGTGATGACTTAAACCTGAAGGAGATTGATAACACTCTGGGGGAATTCATAAAAGTGGCAGACGAAATAATAATCAACAAGTGCACAACCTATGTCAGGATTTGTATCTACATGCACATCACCAAAACCCTTCTAGATACGGTAAGTCTGCTCCATGATGATTTCGAATGGGTTCAAACTATAGATTACGAACATGTGCCTTTTAGATGTTGGAAATGCCACATGCATAGGCATCTCTTCAGAGACTTCCTTCTCAGTCAAAGTTCGAACACGAACAAATAATCTGCTACCAAAGAAGCATAGGGATTCACCAAAGTCACAGGGCGAAGAAGACAAGCCAGTAAACACCGTTCCAACCATGCATCTAAATTCCTCTCCACTAGTAACAAGTTTGATGCTATAGCAGATTTAAACATTGATACTCCTGATATACCTAGCTCCTCTGATCCCCCCTGACTAAAAAATAAACCCCTCATGTTTCTCCTGAACCACCAACCCTCTCGAAGATCTCTGAGAAAATAAACCCACAGATCCCTCTGTTGCCATCCCTGGCAAAGGAAAAGGCATCAATCTTGAGACATCTTCAGCTATGGAGGAAGAGCTAGAAATAATTTATTATAGCGACATTGACATCTAAAGCCTCGATGAAGCATACAAATGAAAATAATATCTCTTGATTCCAAATCAACAAATTCAACGGTTGGAGGAAGTCCTCTCGAGAGCACAACAACTATCCTCATTAGGCATCCAAGGAGGCACAATCCTTGGCACCAAAAGAATACTGAAAGAATCCAAGAAATCAGGTAGGCTAACAGATCTACAATGCCTGGTCATTCTAGGAGGGAAACTTGTAGAATCCAGAAGATATCCAAAGTTAACCCGGTTGTCTTCTATCATTCCCCACAATTCTCAATAAAATTGGTCTCATGGAATTTCAGAAGGATGAACAGTCCCTCCAAGCATCGCCTTATCAAGAAAATAATAGCCGAAGAAAACCCCACAATTTTCTTCATGCAAGAAACCAAATTCTTTGGTACCACCCTGGAAACGATTCTTCCACAACTTTGGCGAGGATGCTAATCTATAGTTGTTTATTCTTATGGAGCCTCAGGCGGTCTGAGGATCATGTGGAACCTGAATCTTCTAGCACTTGAGAGCTTCCACGCCTCCTGAAACTTCATACAAGCCACCTTCCACCTCTCGAGGACCAATATTCATGGACATCTTACAAACATCTATTTTCCCCAAGTGACAACACAAAAAATTTGATATGTTGGATACCATTGAGCATCTCAACCTTCAACATACGCATCCTCTCTGGATGACGGGGGGAGACTTCAATATGATAACAAGCCTATTGGAAAAAAGGCAGGATGACCTCGTCTTGAGATTGAAAGCACTAGATTGAAATATTTCATCCAAGGTAATCATATAATCAACCTGCAAACCTCTAATGGGGTCTTCACCTAGAACAACAAGTAAGGGGGTCCGCACCAAATATCTTTATTCCTTGACTGATTTCTAATATTGGGAAACTCCATTCATATGGGAGGGGATCTTGTCACCACCATATTACTTGCTTCAGGCTTGGAACACTGGACTATTCAACTACAATGGGCCAGTTGAGGCCTTGCTGTCCACAAGCCTTTCCTCTTTGAACAATTTTCGATCACTCATCTGGGCTTCAAAGACCTCATCTCTGATAGGTGGTCTAACCTGGAACCTCCTGAAGGGTCAAAATTGTATCGGTTCTAGCAAAATCTCAAAATTATCAAAGTCAAATTAAAATTCTGGAATCACACCTCTTTCGGAAACATCTCCAAAGACCAAAAAGAGATTGAGCAAAAAATGGCTGAGCTCCAGCAAAAATTCATTCTAGGTGGCAGAATAGAAGACTGAGATTTTGAGGAGGCCTCTCTAGCTTCCCAACTAGAATATAGAAGACATCAGGAAGAGCTCCTCTGGAAACAAAAATCCAGGATCTGATAGCTCAAGGAAGGAGAGAGGAATACAAAGTCCTTTCACTACTCCACCATCTAGCACATAATGCACAACAAAATCTCTATCCTCAAGACCCAAAATGGTGAATGCTTGGAAACTCATGAGGAAATCAAAGAAGAATTACTGGATTACTTTAAGGATATTCTCAAAGAGACCAATGATCATTTCCATGCAACCATTGAGAACATAACTCAACATATCCCAAATTTAGTCACTAAAGAGCACAACCAGATGCTGCTAAAACCCATTACCATGCAAGAAGTTGCATAAGCGATGCTTCAGCTCAAAGAAGGAAAATTCCCCAGGTCGGATGTCTTTACTACCAATTTATTCCACTTCTTCTGGGATGTCATAAGACAAGAATTCTAAGATTTGGTTGAAGAATCCTGCAACACTCACTGGGTTCTACTGGCCCTTAGTGCAACCTTTCTCACATTAGTTCCAAGGAGGAGAAAGTCGCCACCCCAAGTAAGTATAGACCCATAGCCTTATGTAATGCTATCTTCAAAATCATTTCCAAAGTTATTGCCAACAGGCTCAAGCCACTCTTCCCCCTATTGATTTCACTGGAACCAACGAGATATGTGGAAGGAAGGGAGATCTTGGATGATATTATCCTCACTCACAAATTCATCCACTCCCTGAAGATTCTGAAAATACCTAGAATTATCCTCAAGTTAGATCTATCCAAGGCTTTTGACAAGCTCTACTGGACCTATATCTGTCACATACTCCTTACCTTTGGTTTTCTCCATACCTAGGTCATATGGATCATAAGCATGATTTCCTCCCCTTTCTTCTCTATCATGGTCAACAGGCTTCCCTCTACTAGTTTCTCCCCTTCAAGAAGTATCCGACAAGGAGATCTGCTCTCTCCTTTTCTTTTTGTGTTAATTGTAGAAGGTCTTGGTCGATTAATCAATCATGCAATATCCACTCACACTCTCATAGGCTTATATATTCACAACAATCATCCTCTATCCCACCAACAGTTTGTGGATGATAACATGCTCATGGTTCACCCCTTTGTATAGGAAGCCAGAACTCTCAGATTCCTTCTTGATTGTTTATCCGAAGCCTCCGTAACCACCATTAACTTTGAAAAATCCCAAACCTTCTTCTTCAATACTCCCTCCATATCTCAATGCAACATTTCCATGATTGTGGGTTTCATCGTTGTCTCCCTTCCTTCCAAATATTTGGGTGCTCCTCTCACGGACTCTGCCATCAAGCACACCTCCAGGAAGGAGCTGTTGGATAAGCTTGAAGCTAGAATTACCTCGTGGATCTACCATTATCTCAATATTTTCGTCCACCTTGTTCTTATAAAATCAATTCTATAGTATTTTCCCCTTTATCTATTCTCTATACTTGCCTCCCTAAAATGGGTTCTCAAGTCTATCTGCAATATCCAGCGAAAATTTCTCTAGGGAGGCCATAAGGACAAGTGAAAATAGGTGCATGTAAACTAGAAGGAATCCTACACTCCAAAAATTCATGAAGGTCTAGGGCTAAGAGACCTTGAACACAACAATATCACTATGGGAGCTTGCGTTTGGTGGAAATGGGTCTCCAACACCCATACGCCTTGGGCTCAACTACGGGCAACCAAGTATGCCAAAAAATGGCCCCTAGAAGTTTTGATATGATTCAGCCAGGAGCCTGGAGGCTCTCTAATTTCGAAAGCAGTCTATCAGCTTAAACATCTCATCCAAACCCACAAATTTTGGGAAATAAGGCTAGGATTGCAAGCCAAATTTTGGGAGGACTCATGGCAGTAGATGGTAAGCCTCTCCACCCTCTTCCACCAGCCTCTTTCGAGCACTACACCGTAGGCACAAGAGAAAAACAAGTTTCGGGACTTCTGGGCTCAATATATCACTCGGGGATTTCACAACTAGCTTCCGACGGACCTTTGGAAGCCATACTGACACAATGAACAATACCAAGATATATGGGTTGAAGAGAGGAAAATAAAAATCAAGACTTAGGAGGGGTCGAACATTTTGAGGTGGGGCCATACTCCATGTGGCACCTTCACCACCAAATAAGCACACCAATTGCTTCAACCTCTTGCTCCAATCCAACCAAAAAAATCATGGACGAAAATATGGCACCCAAACCTCTAGCCCAATGTAGCCAACTTCTTATGATTGCTCAACAAAAAACACATCTTAACTTGGGACAATATTTTGAAATGGGCTTTGTGGGCCCCTTCTGATGCACTCTCTTTTAGAATGACTCTGAATAAATCAACATCTCATGGATCTTTTTTCACTATCCAACATCCTTCGGGACACGATTTCCACTTTATGCAGAAGAACCAACAGAGTCCAGGGTAATATCACACTAACTCTCATCCAGTGCCAGGCTGATCCTTTCATAAGTAATCTTCTCAATCGTTGTTGGTTGCTAATTCCAGGCCTTCTGATTTGGACTCTCTATAAGGAAAGGAAAATCGAGATCTTCAAGAAAACTCGGGCAACACTGGAGATGTTATGTACCAAATTCTGCACCTACTTGAAATAAACCATTAGGAGAATTTTGAGGTCTAAAATGGGCCTCATAAGAAAAATGAAAACAAAAATAAACTTTATAACAACCAATAGGATTCAAGATGATGATGTCAACCATGGGGGATGATTCACCATTTTTTAAATAAAAGGGTAAAAATATTAAAAAATATTGTGTTGTCAAAACGTGTTTTCAACTCTCTTCAACTTATCTCCCAAAATTTTTGGTCACTTTTTTGAGTGGAGTATCAGAACTGCGAAATTTAGCCCCCCATACAAGCGATTAACAGTTGTGCTTACCGATGAACTTCACATAGAAAATGAGAAATACATAAAAAATGTGATTGTAATCACGTTTTTTTATGTATTTCTCATTTTTCGTGTAGTAGGACCCATCGAAATTATGCAACATGGGTACTCCTTGGATGGGGAATTAAATTTCGCATCCAACGAGTACTCCCGCTCTAAATTTGAGTAAAAACTTTGGGAGATAAGTTGAAAATATGAGTTGAAAAAGTAGTTTTTTCCATTTTTCCCTCTAAAATTTGATGATGTCATCAAATCTTATTTGATTTTTTCCACTATTATTTTATAATTTCCTTAGGAGGCCCATTTTAGACCTCAAAATTCCCCTAATTTCTAGCTCTTTCTCAATGGTAGAATTATGATCTTCCTACCTCCACAGCAGAGCACCACATCTAGAATAACTGAAGCCTAGGTCTCGCCCAATATAAAGAAATATCTTCCCATTCCAAATCTCCCTCCATCTCCCCGAACTCCCAGACACCTCCCCCGACTGGATTCTTCAAACTCAATTTTGATGGAGTGTCCAAAGGCAAACCAGGGGAAGAAAGATTTGGAGGAATCTTTAGAGACTCAAATGGCTACCCAATTCACGTTTTCTTTGGATCCATCGGTTGGTACAGCAACAACTTGGAATAACTAGAAGGTCTCCTTCAAGGTATCAACATAGCCATCAATATCAATTTCTTCCCCCTTGAAGTAGAAGGAGATTCTCAAGTAATTCTTCAAGCAGCCACCCACTTGCTCATCGGCACGCCCTCTTCATAGTTACCAATAGCTGGCGCTTGTCCACGCGTTTCAAGCCACTGAAACAAAGGCTATAAAACTTCAATTCTATCACCTTCCTTCATGTCCGAAGAAAAGCCAATATATTGGCTGACTTCCTAGCCAATAAAGGAGTTAATTTCCACTCCCCGATATTCTCCGCCAACTTCCATTTTATAGAGGATGAGTCTCTTCGAACCTGCTGCACCAACCTAATGCACAAGGACCTAGAATCCCCAGATGCAGGTGATAATTTATGTGCCCTTGACAAAGGACCCTCACATGACACGACAGCTGGAGATCAATGTAGAGGGCTTCCATCACTACATCCTCACCTTAATGGTACGAAGGATGATGGAGAAGGCCATTAAATGGCGCAAGGTAGGCCCCCTGGGGAATTCACATCCCCTCTGCCATCGTTTGAGGTAATTACTTCGATATTTAATGACTACTCTGTCCACCCGAGATCATTACCGCGCGATGGAATCTCTTGAAGCCATTTGCACTTGGTCATCTTTTCTTTCCTCGTTTGTTCAGCTAGCTGGCTTGCTTGATACCGCGCTCTCTCAAGGCCACCTGGTTCTCCTAAGCACTCTCAATATACCTCCTCGCATTCTTCCAGCCATCTCTACGATGCCTCCTTGCCATCATATGCGATCCATCCGAGGCAGATGTAGAGGCACCTTTTCGGGCCGCACCCATAGTGACTCCCTTCGCACTCACTCTGCGGATAGAATAATGGAGGGCCCCGATGGTTCCATACCCTCTACTCATGCTCCCCATGAAATTACCCCAGCTCTAGAGACCGAAGCGTACCCTTACTCAAACGTAGGCCCTCCTAGATCTTAGTGCAACCATTAGATGGGCAGGAAAAGACGACGAAAATCAACCATTCTGGTTTCTCTTCCTTCCCCGCCATGGAAATTGATCAGTATACCTGTCAAGCTCCCTTCAGCAGAGGATATCAGGGTCTGGAGTCTCTATCCAAATGGGACCAGGCGCATAAATGACGAAAATACTACCTCGGTCGAGGTAGAAGCTCACTCAGACTCTATGCCTCTCCTAACTGCGGAAGATGAAGGCATCATCCGAGAGTATGGCTGTCTAGTGTTGGAAGAAACTATCGCAGAAGAAGATGAAGGAAAAGGAACTCGGTAGCTCCTTGGCTAGGTTCCAATTTCTAGTTTGTTTATGCAGATCTGTTATAAATTTTTGCACCTACTTTAGTATTCTAGATAAACATCAAGACAATGATATACTCAAAACCTATAAAAGTTGGTTTCCCCTACAGGGGAAACTCATTTTTATTTTCTTTTTTGAACCAGACTCAGATGGGGGTAGGCTAATTAACACTAGATATCCCTGGTCCACAGCTTCTCTATGCATTATTTTGTATTATCAATAGTATCTAGCCTAAATTACAAAAAAAAATGTATCTTGAATATTTTTTAAGTGTGGGTCTTCTCAAAAGTATGCATAATGGGTACGCGTTAGACGTGGAATTTAATTCCGCATCCGACAAGTATCTACACTTGAAATTTGGGTAAATCTATAAGGAGATAAGCTAAAAGTACAAGTAAAAAGAGTAGTTTTTCTTATTTTCCCTCCAAAAAATTTACAGGTACCTCTTTTTAAATTTAAAATATTTTTATTGGTTTACATATTATGACATGGAAATTACATGAACATTTCATAGGCACTTTTAAACTAAATTTTCTCTAATGAATATATTGTTTATATATATATATATATATATATATATATATATATATATATATATATATATATATATATATTTAAGACAGATATTATATTTAAAGTAAAACTTCTCTAAACTAGGAATAATATTTATTGGGTTTAGAACACATCTCTCTTTTTTATTTATGTTTTTATGCATCATATATCTTGATGATTTATCCGAAATTTATGATACACTTATCTTGAAAAATTTTGTTTATTTAAGAAATCAAAAGTATTTGTTTTACAAGTTTCCGCACATTATATTTTTATTAATAATAAAGATTCTGCATGTTTGATAAAAAGTCAAATGTTAATTTAAAAAATTATTATTTTAAAATTAAATAATATAATAATATTAAAAATAATTTTAAAATTAAATAATATAATAATATTAAATATTTTTGCTTACTTAAATGGATAATATTATAAATTTATTTTGTTTAACAGAAATTTTGCAAGCCTCCTATCTTTCAATTACTCGGAATGGGATCTCGATTTTTCACTCGCAGAAAGATCATACAAAATCATATAAAGTATCAATTAATATATATTAGTTATGTTATGAAATATTATTTATTAACTATTATTTATTTTTGTTAAAATATAAATATATTATAATTATAAAGTTAAATATTATTATAATATTATTAAATAATATTATCTAAAAATATTATTATCTAAAAATAATTATAACACATATTTTTAATTTTATTTTTATTTTTTAAATTGGATACTTTGTAATATATATATAATTTTGTAAGTTTAGTAGGTTCTTTCTATTTTCTATTTATAAACAAAAGCAAGTATGAAAAAACAGTATTAGGCCTCAGCCTACCCGTAGGAAACCAGGTCTTTTGGTCGCATGAGCAAGTTATACGCCATCCCAAACATATACATATTAAGTCTACTACTTACTGTCTTTAAATAGCTAATATCAGTATCAATATTTGGAAGCATACACATAAAATAAACATAAAAGCTATCTGCTATCATTATCAAAAAGTAAACTTAGGCTGATCATTGCTTAATCATCATCTGACTTGACAGAAGTCAGGTCCTTGACACTAGAGCTAAGCATATCAACCTGGTGCATGGATTGTAAGTCCTTCTTGATTCTTCCGAGGTGCACATACTGATGGTGATGACGAAGGTTCATTTCCTGAATGCTTCTATTGATTTCAGACAGAGTTGCTGCAGCTTTGGGATCCCCCCAATCTCTTGTACCACCATTATTGCCTTGACTAGAAGGCATTTTATCAACGAATAGGTTCTGATAGAATTATGGAACAGTGAAATTCTACCTCGAGTGTGACCTGGGTCAGTTATGATTTAGGTAATTTCATCCTCAGCAGTATCCTCTTCTTCCTCCATCTTAGAGCTGGCATTGGTCTCTCATGCATGAATGAGATATTTGACAAAGCAAGGTGTCTCCTCGAAATAAGCTTGAAATAGAGTTTCTATAACTTCCTTGCTCGACTTCCTTCCACACTTGGCTCAAGGGTTTGAGACTTTGACCTTGCCTTTTTCCTTGGTGTCCTTCTTTCCCCTGTTCCCTTTGGCCATAAGTTTTATAGGATAGTCTTCCAACAATATTATCTGGCAGTAGGGTTTGCCTAAAAGACCTGTAGTAGAAACAATTTTACAACATCCCAGCAGATTAAAAATCAAGCATTTAGAGATGGGTAGATTACTGCCATTAGCAATTGGGTAATGTTTCTTTACGAGGCTCTGAGAGATAAGAGTGCATAAAGCATGCCTATCCAAAGCCAGAGTATACCCAAACTCGAAAGACTTGATTAAACAAAAAGAATGAAACATAACCATAAACAAAATCCCTATACCCCTATTACTGCTAACCCAATCACCCTTCTGAGAAGAACTGATGGAAGGCGACATAATAGAGTAAGTTTTGAATAACTTACAGGGTGACAACAAAACCTCAGATTCCCTCCCCCACCAGCATTTACATCATTATTAGCCATACAGGTGGTTTCCCAATTCAGACTAGAAAAATTCAAGGGATGCACAGAATGACCAGCATGCAAATTCGAACTTGGGCAATTCATAGTAAAAGAATAAACAACTTTGGCTTTACAATTCCCTACCCTAACTAAGTTGAACATGCAGGACATCTAACACAAAAAAATTTCACACAAAGACCTACAACAACCTCTCAGAATTCCTACCAAGCCATGAAGACTCATACAACAATCATAATCTTCAATAAACAAACTATTTCAAACCATGTCTATGTAATAACTAATATTATTGCATACCAAGTAAATAAAATCCAGAAAAATAAGAATTTTCCTTCACATGCACTGATAAGCAGAAACCCGTTTCATTGTTATGACGAATGGCGAATTGGGTACATACCAATTCACAACTGCAGACCTTCGGCGTCATCTATGAAGTTGGCAGGGCTACTCACGCCAAAAACTAGAGAACATAACATGCACTGAATTTTTTTTTTTGTAGAGAATAAACCTCCAAGGAATAACGCAAAATGAGTTAATACCCCGCGTCGATTGAGCCCGACGACCCACTTTCCAACCTTGCTCTAATAACCCACCTAGCTCGTCGGGTTGTTCTCCATTCCAATTTAATGTTTTCATAATGATCCGTTGGGGGAGTTGTCCTCTCCTCGTCAGCTTTGGTGCAACTGCCGCTGCATGCCATTCGTGCATACCCATTCTCCTTCACTACGACGTGGCTCTAACTCTGCTAGTTGGCACCCCAATCGGGGGTAGATACTTTGTAATATTGATATTGAAAACTTACATATATTTTGGAGTTTCCATGTTTTTTTTTACTTTGAGGAACGCTAGGTCAAAGATTGAATATTGAGATCTTTACATTTTGATTTGTTTGCTTCATAAGAGGATGAGATAACCAAAAATTCCATAATATAGGAAGACTTGACAGAGTGAGATTAAGAGTATATTGAAAAAACATCTCCATAGAGAATTTACTAAAGAGGTGGAAGAGAGACATGAAACATGTTAGTTTTTTATTTATTTCTTTTTTTTTCAGAGAATTCCTAGAGACAGAGTTATGATTGAACATCCCAAGAAGCATATCGAGCTTTTGATCAATGATTTCCATTCTATCTTCAAATTCTACAAGATATTGGATGTTTTGCTCCTGATCTACGTAATAGTTTAGTATGATACACCCTAGAAGGTTCTTGGTGTACAAGTAGATAATAACTGTGTGCATGTAGCTAGTATATTTGGCATGGGTGGAGGTTCTAGTGTTGGGAATCCATTGCTGAGTTTTAGCTTGTACATGTTGATCAATAGTATATATATGATCCCATCTAACCAAATTTTAACAATGAGATATTTCTTGGGGCACAATTTCAGAAATTATTTTCTCATATCCAGCGTGGGATTGCATGGCCTAAGTCTAGGCATGTTGCTCAGTGACTAGAGGAGTGTTTCTAGGGTAGGTGGGAGGAGGGGAAACCTCTACCTCTTCTTCAGTGAGTAGATGGGGAAGAACCATGGGTCATGATAACAAGAAGAAATTGATTTATGCAGGGAATAGAGAGCACAATATCAAAGGGATGATCATCTAATGATGGGGACAGCCGATGGAATTAAGGAACAAAGGCTTGATAGGGGAACTTTGAAGATAGGAGAGCTAAGTCAGCAATATTGGAACAATCGAAGGAGGAGGAGAATTCAAATTGAAAAAGGCCACTTGGTAATGAAACACTAATCCATAGACCAGAAATTCAAAGGAATGGTCCACTTAGCAAGAATTCAAGACAAAAGGAATTGAATTTGAGAGAGTGATTACATATGAGGTTGAGGGAATGTGTTATGAAGAGATAAATAATCCAGGTTGTGACCCCCATTAGCTATGATAATTTATAAAGAATTATGCATGGGAATGGAATGGATGAAGAGTGGCAATGATGTTGCATGGTCCCGATAAATGGACGAAGACACCTCAAAAAGAATATTTTTTCCAAGATCAAGAGTGACCATTTAATCATTCATCAAAGTGTGCCAATCAAGCTTTAAGGAGGTCCTTTCCTGAGCGGAGTAACTTCCTTGAATGCACCTAGTACTAGGAGCATGATTGTTGGAGATGTTGCTAGAAGGATTTCCCTCAAGGGAAGGAGAATGGATTATCTGGTGATGATGAGGCTTGATCATGTCCAAATGATGATGAAAAGTGGCCATTTCTTGTTTTGTGGAATTGTAGTCTCAGGCTGAGGTTATATAGCTCGTGTGAGCTTGACTTGAGAAATCGCTATAGTGCGCCATGCAAGGGTGACACATTGGGCTACTTTGAGGCGGGTGGTAAACATGCCATTTCCCTTTTGTAATGTTTTTTCATTGAATAATTCAAGAGAAGGGGATTCCATATTATGGCACCCACAATGGGGAGAAAAGATATTTTTATTTTATATGTAAGTTTATTTTTAATATAAATATTAAAATAAAATAAGAATTTGATGTTATTTAAATTTTAACTTTAATTTTATGAAAAGAGATTGATGGTGAAAATAAAATTTAAGGAGTAAAAATTAGCTTAACATAGTTCTTGTGATATCATTAATGCTAACATAATATAGCCATCTAATATTATAGCTAATATCGTACAGAACACAATCCTTCTATCCAACATTAAGATTAACTTAAATTATATAGATAATTTTAAAATCCACCTCACTTGTAATGCGCCTTGTCAGATTACCAGTACCTCATGCTAGCATGATAAATAGATGAAGATATCCATGTAAAAAAAATTGTTAAATAATATGCACATGCACGTCTAGGTCAACAATATAAATATCATAAGGTGAATTTCAACATCTAGGTAAGGAAATGATCCGAATGGAAAATGGCATCTGCCCATGGTATTCATCTACCCATGTTATACATCCACCCATGGAATTTACCATGGTATTGTAAATGTCATCGACCCATGGTATTCATCCACCCATTGTATTTATTCGCTCATGGTATTTTAAGTGACATCTATCCATGATATTCATCCACCCATTGTATGTATCCACCCATGATATTCATCCACACATGGTATTGTAAGTGGTATCTACCCATGGTATTGACCCATGGTATTGTAGATGGTATCTACCCATGGTATTGACCCATGGTATTGTAAGTGGTATCTACCCATGGTTTTGACCCATGGTATCCACCTATGGTATCTACGCATGGTATTGTAACTCAAAAAAGGCTATAAATAACAAGCCTCAATGTTTAAAAGGACAGATTGTCCACCACAATGTAGCTTGTACAGTTATTCTCTATTTTAATAAAACAATTTTCTTTATGGTTTTATTTTATTTGTGTTCTCTCTTTTTTTCTAGCATTCTAATTTTGCAGATCTTGTCAGATCGATTTCAACATTTTAGATCTTGGGGGCCTCCCCCCAAGATCCAGATCAAAGATATCATATTCAGGTTACGAATCCATGGGAATGAGGTTTTGAAGCATATTTTAGTTTCAATGTTTTGCAGCCATCTTCAGCAAACACCATGAATGTTTTTTGGGCGACACGTTTGCAGATCAAATATGCAAATTTTGGTGAAAAATTTATAATAAAAAAAAACTAGATCTGGATTCCTTGCGAAAGAACACCCAAATTCAAAAAAAAAAGATTGGCCGAATTGGAGTTCGGATGAAGGAGATATCTCTGATTCAAAATCAACAATGTTGCAGCAATTTTTCTGACGACAATTCATGGACAGCGTCTCTCTATCATTTATTGTAATTTTAAGTGAGAAATTTCAGATAAATGGTTATAGATTTGCGCTCCCCTTGAAAAATCACCCGATTTCAAAAAAAAAATCAATCGAATCGGAGTCCGAACAAGGGATTTATCGCTAATTTAAAATCAGCTATTTTTTCAGAAATTTTGTGATAGCGAGACAATTCCAGCACGAATATGAGATTCCATGGTCTCTAGATATTGATTTCAAACACATGAGAAGATGTAGAATGATCATTCCATTTCCAAAAACAGGTTACAATAAATATTCTGAGTTATATTGACCGAGTTATGCTCATTTTAAATTTAGAGCATCATTAAGAGCAAGTTCCCTTTGGAGACGTGCCCTCCCACCCCGATTTAGTAGGCACATGCTTCACATTCATCAGTTTCAGCATAACAGCATTTGGATTTGGTTATTTGGAGACGTGCCCTCCCACCCAAGCTATGTAGGCACCTGCTACTTCATCAACAATTAGCATCATGGTTATGGGTCAACCGCACAAAATCCTTCTCATCGAAGTCCATTTGCTAGGCCACACACTATTAGTAACACAGTTGGTCACAATAATTACAGGCTATCTCTATCCTCGGATCCGTTTGCCATGGTTATGGTTCATCCACAAACCAACACTTCAACGAAGTCCATTTGCTAGGCCACACACTATCAATATCACAGTTGGTCACAAGCATTATAGGGTATCTCTATCCTCGGATCTTCGTTCATCATGGTTATGGGTTAACTACACAAAACCCTTCTCTTCAGTGGCTCTTCATATTCAACAAAGGCTTCTCAGGAGGGAACTTCATGCAATGGGGACCATTGTTTCTTAAGGAGGGAGGAATGATCTGAATGGAAAAAGGCATCTGTCCATGATATTCATCTATCCATGTTGTCCATCCACACATGGAATTGACCCATGGTATTGTAAATTTCATCAACCCATGGTATTCATCCACCCATTGTATTTATTCGCCCATGGCATTGTAAGTGACATCTATCCATGATATTCATCCACCCATTATATGTATCCACCCATGGTATTCATCCACACATGGAATTTACCCATGGTATTGTAAGTAGTATCTACCCATGGTATTGTAAGTGGTATCTACCCATGTTATTGAAACATGGTATTGTAAGTGGTATCTACCCATGGTTTTGACCCATGGTATCTACGCATGGTATTGTAACTCAAACAAGGCTATAAATAAAAAGCCTCAATTTGTAAAAGGACAGATTGTCCACCACAATGTAGCTTCTACAATTATTCTCTGTTTTAATAAAACAAGTTTCTTTGGGGTTTTATTTGCAGTGTGTTCTCTCTTTTTTCTGGCATTCTGATTTTGCAGATCTTGTGAGATCCATTTAATCTTTTTAGATCTTAGGGGCCTCCCCCCAAGATCTAGATCAGGAAATTAAAAAGACATCATATAACAAACTACAGTCTTTAGGTCTAAATATATAGAAAATATTTAATACCATAAGGGGGGCGCATTCCATAACCGCCCTAGCTTTTATTATAATGTCGGATTGGCCCAACCCCACATAATACCCCATATAAAAGTTCCTCATGTTGCTTTACAAAGCAAGTTATTGCTTCTCCAATGCATGCATTTTTAATGAGTATCAATTCAAATCATCTTAATAAGAATTAGTTTTCTCTAAACCAATGCCATAATACACAAACACACACACACACACACATCCAATAGCAGGAGGAAGAGTTAAGTTGAGTTTTATTTTTCCAAAGAAAAAATCAAAATTTTTATAAATAGTAAAAAGTTACATCGTAGATGCCACAACATTCCTTTTGTTTTCAAAGTCCATAAGGGGTAACAAGTCACACTGACCAAAGGCATTCCAATACAAAGTCAGATGCAAGCAACTAATATGCGCCACTACAAACAGATGAGGAAAAAATACATCGAAACATCACAAAAATGAAGAGCGATCCATGCCATCGGAATGGAGGGAGAGCCCCAAAAATCATATTTTTCTTCCTTTTTTCTTCTCAACTTTATGCCATTCACCTTGTGATGGCATGGAAGAGACAATAACAATATGATTATCTGCCGCATGTGTTACAATGTCCTTGTCTAAATCTAAGTTATCTGATGTACGATGTTGTTTAATCCCACAATTTTCTATCCTCTCGATTTGTAACTCGCTGTTTCGGAAGATTTTGTAGATCCAAATGATCTAATGAAACATTTCCTTCTACCTCTAGTTCATTTGTTGTTTGAATGTAATTGTCATTTTAATTGTAATTGTATGTAAAATTGTAAAATTGTAATTGTAATTGTATGTAAAATAGTAATTGTAATTGTATGTAAAATATTCATAAAATTGTAATTGTAATTGTATTGTGAAATTGTAAAATTGTAATTGTAATTGTATGTATTTTCATGATTAAATTTTATTAAAATTGTAAAATTTGTAAATTTGTAAAATTTTAAATTAATTGTCAATTTTGAGCCATAACTAACGTAAGTAAAATGTATACTGTAAATATTGTTAAATTACCATAACTGTAAAATTGTAAATTTCTAAATTTTTTTGAATATAAATAATTGTAAAATAACAAATCTAGAATAATATGAATTTTTGTAACATAATAAAGTTTACAAAATAATAGAAATAAATTCATGTTTAGAATTATCATTATTTTATTATGATCTTACATACCAAAAATAACAGTATACATTAATACAATTTTTAAAATTTTGAAGATATCATTCACACACATTTAAAGCAATCAAGTAGTTGAATTATTTTTGGAATTGACATAAAAAAAGAACTTGATAGAGTGCATTGTTTTTTATATAAATATAATTGCAAATTATCAAGTGAGATGATTTTAACATTAACACAATGCAAACCAATTAGTTAAAAATATATATTATAATGTTTTGAAAAAAAAAGTTTTAGTTTTAAGGTTAAGTCCTCTTCTTTATAAAAACCCATATTAAATAGTATAAATGATGAAATAACACATGTATCATATCGTTCTTTGTTCTCATGATCACCCTCATTATCTTCCATCCCACTTGGTATGATACCACTATTGTTCTCAAAAATATGTTTTGATCTAGAGTCATGTCCCAATACGAACCACCAATCCTTACCCAACACATTTTGGTAAAAAAAAACTTGGTTGCAATGTTTAAGGAAAACATAAGGATCCTTAGCTTCATCCCCCATCTTTCTAGAGTTGATACATATCATCCTACTATCACGATCTTCCTTTAAATTATTCCGATCAAAGGTGTCCAACCACTTGCACCTAAAAATAACACATTGGAAAGAAGAGAAGTCCACTTCAATGATCTCTTGTATCTTTCTGACGTAACCTAATGTCCCTCATACTAGGTTTTGATAACAGTGACTAGCTCGACTAGATTGATCGAACTTGACTTTCAATCCACATTCTTATGTCATGTTTCCATCATTGGAATTTTTTGTGCGAAAATTGTGTCCATATGCCCACATAGATGGGAACAAATGCACCTATAAAAAAAGTTAAAAAATCATAGTGTCATGTGTTTTATAATAACCCAAATGTTAAAATATGAAATATAGATGTTACATTTCAAAGATGCATTATCAAGTTTAAAATGTACATAAATAGATTATTATCAAGTTGTTGCACCCAGTCCCTATGTTTAGTGCATCCTCTTCAGCATGTGGGTAACAACCGGTTGCACTGTATTTCTCTTTGACTTGGTCAGCAACCCCAATGTTGGGGCATATAATTGGCATATTTTCTTTTAAATTATTGGGATAAGGCACACTTCAACCATTCAATTGTTTGAATTATTTCTTGTCACTATCCCATTTCATCATCTTTTGTTTGTACAATGCGACCCACAGTTGTGTCCCTTTGGAATTGTAATGAATGAATTTATTGATTACTTCAATTTCTACATTCGCTGATGAAATGAAACCGACATATAGTACATATGAGATCAAAATATATATTATATCAAATTTCAAGGTGAATATTTACTTTCTGTAAATTTGAAAAATTATAAGTCACTTACACTTTATCAAGTGTCGTTTTCCATTTGTTTGGAGAAGCTCCCTTTATATTTTGTCTTCAGCCCTTTCATCATCCCAAATCACCACACCTGGTCTATTGTCAATCTGCTTGATGTACTCACTAACATAAAAGAAAGACTCATACGATATGTACCCATGTGCCATAGACCCCTCGATGGCAGAGGGGTCTATGGCACACCCCTCTACCATAGACCCCTCTCTTTTATGTACTCACTAACATAAAAGAAAGACTCATACGATATGTACCCCTCAACATAGATGTCAAATAATTTTGGATCATCGAACATAGGCTCCCCATTTGAATCGAACATTTCTATGTTAACGACTTCTCCTTCTCTCTCTCATATTCTCCAAGACATTCAATTGGTGTCATTATTGCAGGACTTTGGGTTCTCTCTCATTTACCATTGAAAGTGGATGTTTCTCTTCTATAAGGGTGTTCTTCTAGTAGGAATGCCCTAGAGCAGTTATACACTGGATTTCGTAGGTCATTGGACCATCTAGCTTTCAGAGAAGGTCCACAATATTTACATCCATAATACCCTTTTTCTACAAGACTTGCAAAATTATTGTATACAATATGCATGGCACATTAAATAATATCATGAATATCAGAAAAATTACAATGAATTAAATAACTAAGATGCAAAATAATATTGTTACTTATATAAAAAAGTCAATAAACATGTAATTTACCAGAGAAAACTCCTAATCCTGGATAGTCATGTGTCATGTAAGCACATATCCCATACAACGTAAAACTCCTCTCTACTGCGATGGGTCTTGATACATCGTATATATTTATCCCATCCCATATTTCCTTAAATTCATCTACCAGTGGTTGTAAGTAGACATCCATGTTCTTCACTTGTATTTTATCAGGAACTATGAGAGCCAACATAAGATGTTCATTCTTCACGGCCAACCATGGGTGGATATTCTTATTCATCGCTGCTACAGGGAAAACAAAATATTTGGTGTTCTGGAGGGAATATGAGTTGACGCTACCCATGGCTATCGTGAGTCATAGACTTTGTACTTCATCCTTGAATTTTTCAAGCCATGTATCCTCTATATGCTTCATGGCTATTGAAACTGTTGGAATTCGCATAAATCCCAACTCACTTTTTTATGAGGCATGCCATCCCTGCAACATAGTTAATTATTTGCAGTGAAAGATCCTTTGAATCCTTGGGATTATAGGCACGTGTCTCAATATCTTAAAAGGAGTACCATGTGATTTACCCTTTTTTTTTTATATTTATCATACCTGTCATGCCCACATTTCAGGAATATCTCTTTTTCTGCATATTATCCTCTATATAGAATACAATCATTTGGACATGCATTATATGATATGCACTCAACACCCAAATTTTTCTACAATTTATTTGCCTCTTCAAAGCTACATTAATGCCAATAATTATTAACATTCATAAAATTGACCATTTATAATGTTCATTGTGTGATTATATTTCTAAAAATATAAGGGAATTGATGGTTAATTACCTCAAAATTTCTGTGAAACATGCATTCAACAAGCCAAAATTTTCTTTCAAGTTGTACGGTAACATCAATTTCCCCAACTAGGTAGAGTTTGACTGACTGTCAGTTCCAACGAGAGGGGTGGTGGAAACAAATTTAAGGCTTTCGAAAAAGGTATCAGCGATATTAGAATCATCCCCTAGCTGATCATCCTTCTAGAATGAATCTAACAACATTGTCTCCATGGCAGTCTTATCCCTTAAGTAAACATCCATACCAAACTCTAGTTGATTTCACCCATTGTCGGCTTGTGAAAAACTACTATTTTTTTATTCATTCCTAATTGGTGAATCTGGACGTAGTGGGAATTGAATAGGTGGTTGATTCAACCATTCTTGGTATCGTTCCTCTCCACTTTTTTCTCTTAATTCAACCTTCTCTCAATTTGACATTGTCATGGGGTGCAACGAAATATGGTAGGTAGGTTTCTCATCATCACTAGAATCCTAATAATTTCAAAAAGTATATTTGAACATGATTAGTACAAAACCAATGATATCAATTGGTAAGCACGTCAAAAATGCATGATTAATTGGTTTGACGTTGAAATAATTACATTAATATACCAAACAATTATTATTACCATCATTGTCCTAGTATTGTGGCTAGAAGATGGCATGTTATAATTGGCGGGGTGAAGCGACTGTCCATTTTCATCTACCAACTATAGCTTGCAGTACGTTGCTCTTGATAAGAGCTTTCGATATTTTGGAGCTGTTTGAATATTTTGTGCATCTAAACTCGATTCTGAATTGTATGAACCTGCAATTTTTTACACATTAATTTTATTCAGATGATTGACATGGAAAAATAAATAAATTCAATTATATAATGAAAATATAAATGAAATTTGAAGTAATTACATCTGGATATGGATAGGGAGAACTCCGCGATGGACTTTTAGAAATATTATGGAACGATACGGATTTTAAAGAATTGTCCATTTGAAATAATTATTAGATTTTCTCCCTACATTTGAGAAAAATCAACAATAAATTTTGGTGTACATACCTAAAAGTAATTTCGATGCCTTAAAAATTGACTTATTGTTATCGGTGCTAATGTACTATTAAACACACTGGTGTCTTTTAGTTAATTCGCACCGGTGTAGTTTCATTAACAGATGCACTAGTGTTGTTAGATAACAAACACATAGAGTATCCGGAAATTAAAAAAAATGCCCTTTTTTTAAGTGAAAAAAGCCGTAAATTGAAAAATGGGCGGAAAATTATTTTCGGAAATCTAATTTCATAAAAAATTCCTTTAAATAGTAAAAGATATTCATTATTTCATTATTTTTGAAAAACATTTCAGGGAGGGATTTTCGTGAGAGGCATACCTGGAGCAAGAGATCATGAGAGCACTGTGGAGCAACAAAATACTTTTGAACAACAACACTATTCAGAGAATCGAAATTTCAAACATCTAGTGATTCACACAAAAACCTTGTAGTATAGTACAATTGTTAAATTTTACTGTAATAATTGTTTTGCAGTTTCTGTTAGATTTAATACATTCATAGTAAAAATTGTAAATTTTATTGTGCATTTTCAGGAAAAAAATAAAAAGAAAAAAAAATCATTCTTACGTTAAATACTTTCTTATTATTATTTATGTGACTTCACAATTAGGTCTTTTCATGTTAGATTTATAGGGTTTTTATTACTATATATATAGGTGTATGACATCTAACCCACAAGACGACTTGTAGAGTCAGATCCTAATCCATATCGACCCTCGAACGATTTTTTAAAAAAATATTTTTTTTAATTGGTGCTCATTGTTTAGAATAGCACACCAATGCACTATTGTAGTATAGAGCACCAGGCACGTACTGAAAAAAAACATTATTTGATAAAAATTGTTTTTATTCATTTATGTTTGTGTTAATCGACGCATCGGTTAACATATAACTCACCGGTTCTCCTTATTGACAAAGGGCATCGTATGATGTTTCTACTGTATTGGTGGTACGTTTATAAGAACCTACCACACCACATTCTATGCGTACTTTGCGAAAGGCGCATCGTTTTCTTGATTTTTTTTAACCTAAAAAGTATGTGATTTATTTATAAAATATATGAATGAAGGGTACATGTTTCATATTGATAAAGAAATGATGACAAGAGTTCAAGTAAAAAAAATACTGATAGAACATCTAGACAAACATAAAAGGCAAGTTCTTTGTAAATTCTTTACAAAAATTATTATTTTTGAACTATATGTAAGTTTAGCTAATATGTATTGTTTAGTGTGTATCATCCAGAGCCACAAAATGACAAAGCTCGATATGATTATTTCTCATCTAAGACCAGAATAGTGTAAAATCTTGATGGAAAAATTGTAGAATGGTGAATCAGGTGAATGAAAAAAATACTATCGATCCAATATGAGTTTCTTTTTTGAATTTTTATTAATAATATACTTAAAAATATTAGATAAAAAGTTTCAAACAATCTATTAATTCAGATATTCTTAATGTTCTATAGGGACCAACAATTAAGAAAATGAATGTTGTTCTACGAAAAGAAAAAAAATAGAACATGCAAATGAAAATGAATTTCTCCTTAGTGCATCTAGAGTGATGTTGGAGGTTAACAAAAAGGGGGAAAATTTTTACAAAATTTTGAGGGATCCAATGGAATGAATGTATATACATTCTTTCCACTTACAATACAAAAATAAATCCAATGATTCCAAGAACCAAATTTTATTTAAACTACAGGATGAGTTTCCAGAGAATTCGTCAATGAGACATGTCAGAATTTTAATAGCAAAAGCGTACAACAACAATAAAGAAGGATCGAAAAAATCATATTCCTTTAAATGTTTTTCTAGAATTATATGTATAAATTACTACAAAGCAATCATTTATAAATAACACTTTTTTTATATTTACTTTTCATATATCAATATAAAAATTAAATAGTTTATTTTCATGTTACATTTTCAGGAAGTTCATGAAAATCTCAAAGGATGAAGGAGCTGATATCATAAATATGTCAATAGGAATGTTCAAAAAGGTGTACAAGGATATGGTCAAAGAAATGGACATAATTGCATCACACGAGGATCCATCTCAACAACAACATGCTTCAAATGTAATATGTAATCATTGAATTTTTCGATTATGTAGAATAAATAAACAATTTAGCATTAAATATTAATTTTCAAGTATTTTCTTGCAGAGAAGAAAAGAAAATGGAACCCATTCAGCACATAAAAGAGGACGACAAGGAAGAAAAGGGTTGATATCTATGTTTGTGAGTAATTGTTACTTCCTTATAAAAACTTAACTAGATTTCATTTTTGTATATTTTAAGTTGTTTACAACAATCATCATTGAATGTCTTCAAACAAGTGCTAACATACAAAGAAGAACCATTAGAAGAATTGATTGACATTGGGTTAAATATTGGTTGTGAGTATATGTTGGCATATCAGAAATTAATTATGGAGTTTGTAAGCATCGATCTAGTTACGCCTATAATTAATAGAACAAAAAAATCTTTTATATTAAATCTATGATTTGTTATGGGGTATAAAACTTGCAGGAAACAAAGTATGGAACTGTGCTAACAAATTAATTGTTGAGAGATGGCATGGAATTTGGTTTTGAAATAATGTGTATAGTTCACGAGTAAATTCTTGTTATGGTACATTAATTTTTTATTTACATTGATGTATATTATTTAATATTGAAATTTTCATTATTCTCACTAATCTATATACACTCATTACACTTTATTTTTATGTTTGTAGATGGAACCTGAAGAATAAGAAAACAATAAACACAATGAACAAAACATTCCTCCAAATAACCCAAGTCATGGAAGTAGCTCAAGCAGTGACAATAGTTCCAGTGAAGAATGATGATCAATATGTTTAGATATCAAAGCAAGGCTTTATATTTTTTGAAATATTTGTCTGTGAAATCAGACATTTTGTTTAATGTAATGGACATAGTGTCCCTTTTAAAATACAAAGGGATACCAATAACTGTTCCATTTTTTATGAAAAGAGTGTCTTATTCACACACACACACACACACACACACACACACACATATAATAAAATACGTTTTAATTTATTCTATTTCGTTCTCCATTGTCGTTGTGAAATTTTACACCCCTGATTAAATATATGGATGATTAAATATTATAATGAAGATATGAAAAATATGATTATATGATATAACAAATAAATCCAAACATCACATTCAAATGCACTAATATAAATTTAATTTATATGAATACTGTTATAAGATATGTGTCAACTTTTGATGAATAATGAATTTTAAAAAATCACAATAATTGCACTGTCACAGGTCAATGTTTCTAAAAAGTAGAAAGTGAACACCGATGCGTGTTAGTTACTGCGCACCGGTGCATTTATATTATACTGTGCACTGGTGTGTTTCTACGACTTATGAGCAATGCAAAAATACCAATACCAATTAAAACACCTGGTGCTCAATATCGAATACTACCACTCGAGCGATCAGGTAGGCGTTGAATGCACTGGTATGGTTTGCCTTTAACGTGCCAGTGAGTTTTTATAACTTAACAGCCTGGTGCGTTTTAATACCTAAATGGTCCAGTGTGTTTTTACACCTTAACGACATCGGTGCATGGACGTTCCATTGACCCGGTGTGTCTTTATAGGTGACACGCACTGGGATGTTGCTAAACTACCCTGGACATCCTACATTTGTTTCCATCTCGATTCTTGGTATGTTTACAGTATCGGTGCATACATAGTAAAACACACCAATGTGTACATGGTAAAACACACAGGTGCGTTCACACATGATGCGCACATTGATGAGAAAAACATTTGTAAGAACCTTTGCCAACCTAGTTTTTTTTTAGTTGTGTTGAAGTTCTGTTAAAAGCTTTGTCAAAACCTCCGTTACCAAAATGGATGTTGTAGCACCTATTTTTTTTTTTTTTTTTAATTTCGGCCAATTTTATAACAATAAAAACTTCTGCTAGAAGTTCGTTTCCTTGTAGTGTAGCTTAATAATTTGTAGACATCAAGTACTCTATTTTAAAGGGATTGAAGGCTTGAATTGTTTTTGTTTTCTAGTTTATCCATGACTTCTAGGACTAGAATTTGGCTAAGAAACCACTACCATGGGAATCTAAGCCATCAAAGTCATAGATGGATCTTACCCAACCTTAACCACATCAACCCGTAAATTAGTTATATATTTTTTACATTTCGGGTTTCAAACCGATGACCTACAATACCATATTTAGGTTTAATCTTAATAATATTGACCCAAATAATACCAAATTTCCTTCCATGAAGACAGGGATGCAGGGAGTGTTTTATGATCAAAAGGATTAAACGAAAGTTGTGAACAACTTCAATCAATATGTCGTTTCACATGTACTTCTTTTACTTTTAAAGTTCTTTGTGCATGCACACAGAGAATAACAATGCTTCATTATACAACAATTGTATGGTTTCCTTGGCACAAGAAGGTTCTTTGTAATAGTGGCCAACTAGAAGTTTTGGCAAGTAGATTCAACAACATTGCTTTTAATTCAAGGTGAAATATTGATTTGTTATTAGGACACCACATACATGATTATGTTGCTAACTTGATACTTTTCTTAACAGAGTTTAAGTTTCCTTTGAGCACAAACTTGTCTCATAAAAAATTCCTCATCTTTGCAAAACATAAACAAAGTTATCCTTTCCAATAATGGTGAGGATTTTTTCCTTATCAATATATGCATTTTCCATGGAAACCACTTTTTTTTTCTTTTTCTTTTTTATGATCTTTAAAATTTCTCTACACATTTTTTTTTAGTATTATATGGTTTTATGGTAAAATCTAAGACGTTATCTATTGGACTCAAACCCCAGTCAAGGAATTCAAATGACAATATTTTTAGGATTGTTTACTTGGGCTGATCTTAGAGCCATGGAGTCTTTAAGGTGTCATGATGTGCAGGTAATTTTTGGCTTGAAATGCCACAAGTTTCATTGAATGAACTAGGGTTGCAATACCACAAGATCGCTTGAATGAACCAATGCATCTAGAGATGGATGACCTCACATGAATATTTTAATATATGGATATTATATTTTTCTCTTGAATGAACCAATCTATGCAGAGATGGATGACCTCACCTGCTTATTTTAATATATGGATTTTCTATTTTTTTCATGGAATTTTAAAAAATGGTTGAGAAATTTTAACATTTTTTTGGAGGCTTCGTGTTGTCATGGAACATGGTTTGGATCGGTTGTGGAGTATAATGCATTGGAAAATCAGCTTACGTGGAATGAGTTTAGTATATTTTTTATAAATCTGTTACAAAAACATATTTTCTACAAAGGGAATATAAATAATAATATTTAAAAATGACACTTAAACTTGGAGACAATGATAACATTTACTTGAAGTTGGAAATAATTTCTCTGGAATTATTCCTATAGAATTAAAGCAAATGCTGAGCTTGAATTCTGTGTATTTCTACTACAATAATATGCCCGATGTTGACTTAATTCAATGCAACTTCATTCATTGGAAACCATGGATTGTGTGGGATGTAGCTTGGCCCTTACACGATTAAGTAAAATTCGCTACACACTCATGTCAATGGTTCTTCCACTTCATTAGCTGAAAATTTGGTTCTTGTCATAGTTTTTCTATTATGCTCACTATTTTTTTCCTCTACTTCCATCATCAAAGCCAGGGATTTGAATAAGAGAAATGCATTCAAGATCTTGGAAGCTAATGACATTCTGAAGGTTGGACTTCACCTATGAATATGTCCTAGAATGTTTGAAAAAGGAGAATATTATAGGGAAGGGAAGAATGTGTCAGGGTTTTGTCACTGGTAATCAGACATGGCGATATACTTGATTGGGTGTTTTTTCCCATGCATTTGATTTGGTAAAATTGCATAGAAGTTGGGCTGGGACATGACTCACCATTTCACAGCTCCAATCATTTGATATATTCTGTAGCAATTTACGTCTTGTGGCTGCATTTATTCTTATGGGTATAGGAGGAATTTTTGTTCAATATAAAATATTCCTGAGAAGTTGTTGCATGAATGACTTGTGCATTGCTTGTGTTGGCCTTGTGCACTTTTTCAACAGTTCCGAGAATTGCATGTTAGAAGGATCAAAGAAGAGGGTTGGGATTCCAGAACAATTATGTGGTTACAAGTTATATATTCAATGTGTTGGAGCAACGTTGTCAATGGGTGTTTTGCTTAAATCAAATGTGATTACAAGGTTCTATGTTACATGTGTTGGAGTGAGGATTTTCACTTATAATTATATTTGTCGAAATTGGAGAAATATGATTCACCTATAATAGTAGTTGTCAAAATCGAACCTATAATAGTAGCTATCAAAATCGATTCCCGAAGAAGAAAAAAAAGATCTGATTCAAAATTTGAGTCTAATCAAGGATGAACTTAATTTGGTAAATTAAAAAGTATGTGATCCTAATTTATTTGACGTCTTTTTCTCGAGTTCTGATTAATGTGGGGAAAATTTTTCCTTGACCCATAGTTTAAAATACTGTGATTACTTTTATTAGATGGTGAAATGCTAGGATGGAAAATGGTCTATTATGATTCCTACACCCATATGTAATCAAGTTCAGTTAATAATTTCATTTCATACATATAATGCACAATTTTATTTCCTTTTCAGCCACAGTGCACATTTCCCACCACCCATTAAGCTAAATAACCTGAATCTGACCAAAAAATTTTAGTTATTGTCCATGCCCATGGAAATCAAACGGTTCATCCTACTCTGGCATGGAAAGCCTTTAATCCCATTAAATTAACTCAGAGAGCCTCATCGATTCCCATTTAAAGAACCAAGTCAGGGAATCCCCACACAATTCTTGTTGCAATATGTTTCTCCTTTACGCATCCTAAGTTGAAGGACCAAATGTTATCTACAATTTCAACCTCTAATGGAACCATATGTGAGGACTCCATGGCTCTTGTATCATCTCCAGGGAAACAAAACCCAAATCCTGATATCATACTTGCTCCTCATCTCTGCAGTGTTTTCTTCCAATTAATTAGTGGGTCCTTTAAAGGCACTAAAAAGCATGGAGAAGCTCAGAAAACAGTGGAAAATATAGTTACTTTGGGTAGGGCTGCTTTCAGTTCCTTCAAGCCAATCGACACTAAAATTTAGCTGAAAGAGATGTATAACCATCTGGGTATAGAGGCCAAATATGCTTACTATCTGCTAATCCAATTCTGACTCGGTCTAGATGGTATCTCACCCATTGAAGGCATGTTCATAAACAAAGGGTGTGTTTAGCATATTTGGTTCAACCAAGATGGATATCAGATTTGAATCTAATGCTATGGTTCCTCTTATCCCTAAGAGGGATTTGGATGCATGTCTTAAGATATTCAAATATGTCAATCCCACTATTATCGTTAAGATTTTATAGCACAAAGTCATTGATCCGTGAGATGGGATTTCAGTTCTGTTAAGTATTGATGGGGGAATTTCTAGTAATAATTATTTTAATTTATTTACACTAATATGATTAATGATTAACTAATTTTTTTCAAGTAAAATATTGAAATAAATTAACAAAATATTAAAAAAAACACACACACAAAACCCCTGTGTTATGGAATGCATCCAAAAACCTACTGCGTAATAAAACAAAGTCCGGGGTGGAACCAATTGTGGTTGAATCTATTTATCCACTAACAAAAAATGAAATCGTAGTTCCACGTCTTGTTAAGGAGCCTATATATCCAAATCCATCACCTCGCCGCTCAGTTCCATGTTGTAAGCTCAAAGCACCAATTTAAGCATCAATGACAGAGTCAAAGGAAACATCCCAACCAATTTATATTTTATCCATAGCAAATCCAATTAATCAAGTAGCATAAGAAGCATAGGTAGTGGAGGAATAAGCAAGGGTAAAAAAACAATTTATCAGGCCAGTGAATACGCTAGTTGGCCAATTTTATCTATTACAAGTAGACCTTGTTTCATTCATTGGAGATTGAGGTTCAACAATAGTTAGTGGAGAAATAAGAAAGGGTGAAAAAAGAAGTTATCAGGCCAGTGAATATGACGGCTAACTAATTTTATTCAATATGAATAGACCCAGTTTCATTCATTGGAGATTGAGTTCCAGTAGTGTCATACCCCATTTTACGAGAAAAAGTAATAATCCCTAGCTACTGGAACAAAAAAATCAAGACAATCCCTAGATAATATTTTTGAAGTCTTTGGGTAATTGAAACAGTGCACAACCATGGCCAACTATGCGAACTTGAAGAGGAATTTCAAGTGTGTTCCTTCTCTGCACCCATTTCAGACATGGGGTTCTTTCAGGTTGTCTTTGGACAACTCATTTTTAGTGTGTGCGTGCAATGATGAAGTAAAAGTGTTAGACTTAGCCATAGGTTTTGTCAAAAATATGTTGGAGGTAGATTCAGAGCTCATTGTTGCTCTTTCACTCACTCGCGATGACAAGTATTTGTTCTCACCAAGCCGCAGTACTGGAATAAAATTCTTTGATTTATCCTCTTCCACCTACAAATGAACCTGGAAGGTATTTATCTCCCACCTCTTCATTTTTATGTTTTTTTCCTTCTAAATTTTTATATGATAAATTTTTTGTATTGCATTTGAGGTGTATATATGTTTGAATTCTTGGTTCTGATTTATTAACTTCTTCTTGTTCCCTTCTCCACTCTGGGAGTATTTCATTGCTCTTCCATACTATAAGAGCATGACAATGAAATGTAGCGGGCTTATGACACTAAAAAAGAATCCCTTTGCATGAGATGTTGTAGGTGGAGGTATTTATTCTGCCACATTCAAGACTTAGCACCTGACCCCAACCGCCTCAAACAACCCACTTGCATCAGTGACATGACCCTCATGGGCCAAAACACATATATGGGGGATTTTAAATTTTGTGGGTATGAAACACCCCTGCCTTATCATCAAAACGAGACCCTTGAAAATTAAGATAAAATTGATTTTCATGCTATCTTGCACTGGCTTTTTGGATAATTATCTTCAAAAAAATAATTCAACTTGACTAAAGTCTCCACTTATTACCCCCTTTGAAGTGGAAAATAATATGCTTCAAACATTTTATAGGTTTTTTCCCAAAGTAAGGGCTACTTTGTGTTATTGGTATTAGAGATGATCGATTATTGTAAGTTATTTGACATGAATGCATTGTTTTAAACCATGTCTAGTTAGCCAAAATTATAGTTAACAAGTACTTTTAAAAGAACTTCCACCAATTTACCTCAAAACTAATTTGAGTCTTCCTGTGCCCTAAGAAAAATTTAATCAATCATTAACAATTTTATGCAATTCACTTTGATATATAGGTTTATGCATAGAAGACCTAAGATAAATAGCCATTTGGTACAAACAAACTAAGAAGTAGGGATAATTTTTTGTATGCACAGTTAAGGTTCTAAGCATAGATGTGTTTTTAGTCTTCCACCCTTATGCGGGATCTTTTTCACTGATTGTACAGTCCATTCTAGAATGTATTCAAAACCTTCCTATAATCAAGCTTGATTTACTAAATCTTTCTAGCTTGTTCTGTTTGGAGTTATGTGTCTAAGTAGTGCCACATGATCTCTAGGCAATTTTTCCCCGTACAATGTTTTTTTTTATAATATTTGGTAATTTTAATTAGACTACAATTCTGCATTTTTTGTCTCGATGCAACAATCACTTGAACCTAAGAGGAAAATTGATATTACATTTCCTTTGGAGCCTAAAGAGATAATACCTTTTAATTTTATGTCTTGCATTTTTTTTTCTGAAAGCTAGAAATTTTTTTTTCGTTTTTAATAATCATTGGGAAATTTATATTACAAAACGACTATAACAAAATCTGTACTTGGTATTACATCCATGCCATGTTCAAACATATTAAAATTACTACATTGTCGCCCTTAATCAAGCCTACAACAAGCCTGCAACATAAATTGGTTTGGATTTTAAACAAAATATCCTAGAATTAGTACTATAAAATCTATAGTAAATGTCTAAAATACTAACTACGCAGAAATACATTAAACAAACATATTGCATATCTACTAGAAGCAATGTCCAAGCATATTATTATATGTACATTCTCCTGTTCAGTTGTTTCCATCTCTTCATCATATCAGTTCACCTTTTCTTCCCCAAAAATTTAACCTTTGTACAAGCATGTTGCCATCTTCTGAGTTGATAATGTAGACTCCTCCATTTTACACGAATTCAGAGTCAGATTGCAAAGTAGACTGCATTTTTCCTCAACCACTGCTATCCATTTCTTCAAATAGATTAGTGAACCCATTATATGATCTATCTCAGATGAAATATGTTGTTCCAGATCATGCTATTTAGAAGCCAGATTGTAAATGGAGGAGCGATTACAATTCACTTGATCCTCATGCCTTCCTAGAGCCTTTGGGTCCTTCCAATTTTAAATTTTTTTATTCAAAATAAATCCCAAATCAAACTTTCCATCTAACGTCATTTTTTTTTACTTATATTTCGATTAGATTAATATTTGAGGTTCGACGAACCTTAATGAACCTTAAATTTTTCTCAAGGTTTGCGAATTCTAAAGCTAAGGTTCAGGTTTGACAGACCTTATGACTTAGGCCTCACCCAATAAAAATTACTAGTGCCTTTCTATGGGGACTTGGCTGAATTTAGAGGAATTTGTTGTTATACCGGTTTACTGTGTAAAATTTGCAATAAATAATTATTTTCCAGCAATAAATAACACTCGCATATAAACATGTATGATGTGCAAATAGCTTAGATGAGTATGAAAATAATATACTAACAAAATATACATGTTTTTCTCTAATTACAATTTTGGTTATAGGGGTTCCTTTGTTAAATTTTTTGTTGCCTTGTGACTGCAGATTGTGAAATCTATAATAAAATGAAGAAAACAGTAGCAATGCCCCTTGAAATCAACTGCCCAAGAGCACCTCCACACTCTAGATCAAAGCTCCAGGGGTGGGAGGCTAGGAGAATGAAAATAGACCCCTTTTGGATCAATCCCAAGCCTTACACCAACAACAAAAGATAATCTCCAACAAGCTAGGAGTTACTTTACTGAAGTTATGGGGTCAAACCCCACTAGGTGGAAAACCCAAAAAATATTCCAAAAATAAATATAAAGTTGTAATGGATAGAAATTTTTTTTAAATCTAAATTTTTGATATAGTCATTTAAAATCAATTTAAAAATCTAACTACAACATTAGAGTTGAGATACTTATTTGCAATCTGCCTTGCACTTCATAAGTAAGCAAGATATGTTAAGCTACAACAATGTTTTAATGCATTTTTCACATAAAACTCAATGTACCCATGAAAATAATATGGAAATAAAGCTTGAACAATGAGTATATTGATCCTTGGTTTAGATATATCTCTATTATTTGAAATCCCAAGGTTAAAAATAGTTAATTAAGATGCTAGCCCTTCTTTGTCTATTGGATTAGTGTTTTGGAAACTCAATTAAGGCTTTACTGTATTTAATATTATCTGCTTCAAGTCCTAGATATGGAACTCTGAATCTAACTTCCATGTTATGACCTAATAAATGTTAAAACTTAGAAGGGCCTCTATAATAATTTTCCAATATTTTCTATGTCAACATACAATCTAAATGTGAGAATCTTGACTA
Organism: Pinus albicaulis; assembly: GCA_034641835.2. NCBI lineage: Eukaryota > Viridiplantae > Streptophyta > Pinopsida > Pinales > Pinaceae > Pinus > Pinus albicaulis. The sequence goes on from CM076584.1 coordinate 330,749,674, forward strand.
AGCAATACCCATCCTTTTTTTCTACAGAAAGAGAAAGAAACATGCTTTATGTATACAACTTCCTATAAATACTTGAGGTGAATTCTTCTATAATCCTCCAAATGTAAGTCAAATTATTTGCAATCATGGGCCTTATCTCCGGTTGGCCTGAACCACCACTTTCATTCATGTTCAAAGGTGAAGCCCTGACACTCTTAGTTAAGGGGAATATTAATATAGAGTCGTTCAATGCAAGTAGTATAATCAAATGTGTGGGGACATTCTTACATGTTATAAAGAAGTATTCCTTTGTTCTCCCCGTTACATTCCATGGAACTAGATGTCTGAAAGACTTCAAACAACCTTTTTGATTTGATATCATAGGCTTTATTATAGTCCTAAAATCTAATTGCTCAATATGGGTATGAAAGGGACTTTTTCTCATCCAAATTTTGACTAGTTTGGGAGTTATAATAGAATCGATCTCTATCATTTTTGTTTCTCAGACTTATAGGTCTTTGAATTAATTTAGTACCATAGAGTTGGTCAATAAGATAGACCAATTAGGTTTAAATTTCAAAATATTTGTTTCTATCTATTTTCTGCATTGGTAAGTTAATGGTGATCTATGATGATGGAGATAGTTCCTTTTTACATCTCTACATATACATCTAGTGCGGAGTAGTGTCTATCCTCTAAGTCACCATGTTCAGCAAACAAAATCCTTGAAATTCAAAGTTCGTCGAACTTGAATGCTTGCCAAATTTATTCGATTAGATTCATCGAACAACAAGGTGAACATACACCTGAACTTGAATCAAATAAAAACTTGAACTAAAACATGAAAAAAATTACGGAATTCACATTAAAATTGATGAAATTTGTCTTGTGTTTGGGTAATTTTCGTCGGATAATAATTACCTTTTATTTAAAATATATAAACTTAAATCTACACCATAGGCTCGTAGTCTCGTTCTACCTCTTCAACCTCACAGTCACAGTTAGCTACAACATACATCACATTCCAATCTCTCATGTGTCGACCACTACATCCTAACAAACATAGTGACGACAAATGTGTTGCAAAGATGATATAGGTGATGCTATATTCATAAAGGAGTGTATATTGATTCAATAGAACCATTGCAGTTGACATCCATCTGATCTCAATGTTTTGTCACTGCTATATCCAACCAAACTCAAACCAAGACGCATGTCTCTTCCATAAATAGTAGATAACAATTTCTTCTTAAATTTCTTGTGTAGATATGCAATGCTAAAGATTAGATTTTAGTTTTGGGAGGCATAATTTAATCCCATAGCCTTTCTTAATTAGTTCTTACATTTGTGTTGCATGTTTCCATTGGATTTCCAATGAATGTATTAATATATACATAAATTAGAGTTCACATTTTCAGTTTATAATTATCCCAAATTTTTCTGCATGCTACCATTTATGGAGGAGTTGCCTCCTATCATAATTATGTCTTTGCTATCTATGAATTTTTTGTGTTAATGGATATGCTCTACAATTGTAATTAATGATCCGTGATTGTTCCAGAATCCACTCAAGAATGGTTTAATGGATCTGACATCTTTAATTTGGCCTATTTCATTTTTTGAATGATTCATTGATGTTATTAATAATTCTAAGTAATAGATAGAATTATATTTTATTTTATCCTCTTGGCGAATTAGAGTTTTTTCTTGGATTGTGGAAATTGATAGTTAACCTATGCAGTGGCTCAACTTGGAAATGTGCATGGTAATGGTATTTTTATCTCTGGTAATTTCTAATATGTCAAGTTTAATGCCGAGTTTTATCCTCAAAATTTCAAGTGTCGAACTTTATTTGAATTTCAAATTCATTGAAGTCGAACATGAAGTCGAATGTGGTGAGTTAGTATTTCCTATCTCCTCCCTCTGCATGATGATATACCCATGTTTAATTTTTTTAGGGTTTACCTCTTTCTACTTGAGAATTTTTATCTTGATTTTTATTTGTATTTATTTTTTCACTTGGGAGTTGTCTTGGAGCTCTCCCATCACTATTTTGGCTTGTTGTACCACTATTCTGGCATTTTGTACTCTCTAGTCCCATGGACCTACTTTGGTCACTTATGGGACTGGAAATGAATATTTTTTTTTTATATTATCTTATATAGACTTCAAAGGATATTCTCAATGTATTTGTAGTATATCCAGGTCATATTTTCTCAAAGCATGAATTCCCATGGAATAATGTTACTTTCTATTTATCTCTAGCCCTACAACTATCATCTCTGACCCTAGAACTTCCATCCAAAATATTCTTATTGAGAGTTCCTAGTCGTGGCATTATTGAAATGGCTTCAATACTACAACCTATCAACTCTCCAATCCTTTTTACCATAATGTCTATGTTAGATGACATGGCCAAATATGATAGATCTAGCAATTTTTCATTTGATACACTTCCAATTCTAGATAGAGATGTTGTTGCTTGCTCATATTCCAAGAGAATATTTATCAACTGTTTAATAACTGCATGTCTCAAAAAGGTAAATTCAACTTTGTCTGCCCATAATTGTGTGATAGCTACATTAATATTTTTAATTTTATTTGACTCCTCTTGATTGCATGCCTAACATTGACTATTATTCTCCATGCTTCATGTCTGAGAGCTTCCATTATTATCCAAGTAATATAATTTTCCTCGTATAGAATCTGAGAATTCCAACCTTCTTCACTTCTGCTAGACTAGAATACCTTAGGGAATTTGATGAATCATAAAAAATACATGTATGGTGCATGATTGAATGAATTTTATCATCAGTAAGTGGCAGATCTCTAAATTTTGGTAGTGAAATCATATTTATGGGGAAAAATGCCATTTTTTCAATTCCCTATCCATCTACAATTACAAAACTTTATTCATTTAAGGAGTTAATATTTCTACAAAAGAAATTTTTATTTTCAATGGTTTGTGGGGGTATCAATGTGGTAATGAATATGTTCCAATCCCATTTCCTTAATATGGTATAATGACCAAGTTTGAGTCCCACTTGGTGATGACTTTGTTGACTTCGGCACTTAAACAAACATTTACGCAAACAATTAATTCTGGAATTTCTCTCATTAGATGAGGTCTCTCTTAGACCAATCCAAAATTCCTCTAATTTTTAAAGGCTCTTCTTCCTCATCCCATTCTTTTGGGATTTCCTTTGGAAGCATCAGTGAAATTGACCTCATAGAACACATAACCTTTTATATTTGGAAAAAAATAATGGACAAGAGGAAATGAAGATTTAATTGGTAGAAACTTAAAAAATGTTTGTTGGGTCTCGTGATACCTTAGAAAGCTTTGGGTCCAAGAAATTGACCTCCACATGCTGCCTAAAAAATGACACTGCATGGATACAAAAACACCTTGGACTGAGCAAAATGACCATTATATAGATGTTTATCCTACTAATATGAACTGTAAAAACACATGTATGGATACCATACAAACATTGGATTAAGAAAAATGACTACTAAATAGATTTTTGTCCAAACTGTATGGACACATGTATGGATTGTCTATATAATTCTAAGGATCCGAACAATACTATATGTATGACTGTACAAATCTGTATTGTGCTATCCATGCAACCATATGGGACTGATTGTTGTTGGAAACATTTCTTTCCTAGTTATCTTTTCTCTCTCCCTCTATGTTTCTCAAGCCACTCAACTTCCCAACTATTTTGAAAGCCTTTACCTTTCCCTATCTATATACTTTTAGCATAGAACTTATTTTAAGATTCCTCCTAGTCTAAGTTATGCATGAGATACAATCTTAGGTTAAACTGCTAAACATAAGAATTTCACATTTTTTACTAAACTAAATTACAAAATATAATTGTTTTTCATAATTATCTCAAATTACTTGTTATGTTCATGTTCGAGCTATAATTCTCAATAGTGAAATTTTTAGTACCTCAAAAATCGTTAAGTAAAGCACCATTAATGGAAGCAATGAGGAGAAAATATATTGGAAAAATGCATCATGACCTTCAAATATGGTTAGTATGATTGATTGGCCATCATAGATCACAAATCATTTAAGTTCAAGAATCATTTTTGACAATTTGTTTCTTTTGGGAATTTCCTTAATAGTTCACTAGGCCATGTAATTATTACATGTAACCCCTCTAAATCAACTGGTGTGTTTAATTTTAATAGAGACACATCAGATATAGTTAAGTGATATAATCGTGTTAAGTGATCCCTACAAAGATGAAATGTAAGGGATATAGTGCTTGGGTAAACTCCTCCACTGTGTATTTTTTTCCCTAGTAGGCTTCTCAACAGAATTTAGAAGTGAGCTTCAACAATACTAGTCCACTGTCTCAATATAAATTCCCATTTTTTTAATGTAAATTCTCCATCGAATATTTGCAACCACATTGAAGTTTCTTCAAAATTTTCTCTATATTTTCCATGAACTCTTTGCAGTTATATTGAAATTTCTCTAAATAAAATTGATAAAACATTGATGATGGAGTTCTAGTGATTTAAAAATTCCAAATGCATTTTATTTATATTTTTTCTTGATGCCCAATTGTACTGAATGTTGGAACAAATGGTAAAGCACAAAATCATTAAAAATTGTGTGAATTTTCATCTTTATTTCAAGCACCATGTTTTCCTCAGTGGTGTTTTATTAGAAATTTTGATGGGTACTTTGTCTTGGTGTATTTTTAGCAATTTCAATGGGTATTTTTTCCTTGTTTATTTTTAGCAATTTTGAGGGGTGTTTTGTCCTCATTTATTTTTAGCAATGTTGTAGACTATTTTTTCTAATTTTCAAAGAGAAATATCGTAGACTAGAAGTTGGAAGTTGTATTAATACTTTCAAGGAACATAGGGCATATCTCAAGTTTCAATTGTTGGCTAGGATACGTTCACTCAAATTTTGATGTTGCTCCACTTTTGTGGGATGGCACTATGAACAGTAAGAACAAATTGATCTCAACAATAAAGATAAAATGTATTGTTACATTTATTCTCAAATTTCTAGCTAAGGCCAAGTTATTAATGTGTTGTATCCTCTCCAACAAGATCCCCACCGGGGCATACCTTCAAAAGTGTTCTTTCATCGACTCATCTTGTGCTCACTTTGTAAATTTGTGGTGGAGGACTCTGATCAGCTATTTCTACATTGTCGAGTCACTCTATCTCTCTGGACCCATATTTTGACAACCCATAATCTCAACAATAATTGGTCAGGTCCCTCTATAAAACATGCCTAGGAATCATGGTGTTACTCCTCCCACCCTCAAATTAAACTCCGCAACCTTCCCATCTTAATTTGTTGGGGTATTTGGATAGCTCAAAATTGATCCATCTTCCATGATCTCCTGCCATTATAGATTAAAATAGCTACCCACATATCCACCACATACCATTTAATCTCAGATGACCCTCCTCTCCCATCCCCTCGGACCATCATCCCTGAAGAAATTAATAAATCCTTTCCATGGAGCTATTTTAATGGCCCTGTTCAACATCTTGGTTGTGGGGGGGAGGGCAGTGATCCTTTTCCTTACAGATCAACATTTCTTCAAAGTAAAGATTGGATTGGGGAGGGGTACTAACAATTATGTTGAACTATCCTTCCTTAGAGCTCTCAAACAGTTTGCCCTCATAAAAAATGCAATAGAATACAGATCTTAAGAGACTCAAATATCATCACTGATTGGTTGAATAAACTTAAAACATTTTACGTCCACACACTACATAATATTGTGGAAGAAGTATATCAAATCAAATATCATTATGAATATATCTCTTGTCATCATATATATAAGGAGAGGAATCAAATTTCCGATTCACTTTCCAAGGATGCAGCACACCTACTAAAGGACCAATGGGAGATACATGAACACAATGATCATCAATATTATCATTTATTCCATGGGCCTTGTGAAGATATACTGGGACAAATAAGGGCTCTAATTGCTGATGATTCACATATCATTTTGGGTGTCATGTGAGATAGTTATTTATTTATATATTTTGTTAATGTAAAACACTATTATCTACATAATTACATAATACATTTTTATTTTTGGAACATTTACGTATATCTATTTTTGAATGCGGCTTTATGATTACATGTGTGTATATGCCTAATTGCATATAAAACATGTAATTTTCATAATATCAATGAAAGTTACGATTTTTCCTGTGGAAAGAAAAAGCATTTATTCTCAAATATACGACATTTATTGAAACTTTAAATATGCTTTGAATTTGAACTTTGAGTTAAATCCATAATTGCACATAAATGGTAAATGGTAGAGTTTCTGTACAAAGAAATTTCAAATTGTTTGTGATAATTTCATTGGAATATAATGCTATAAAAATTGCAATACCCCATGTAGAATGTGTGCTAAGGAGAAAAAGTGAGAAAAGATAAATTTCAAGTAAAAATGGTAATCTTAGTGTCCCCATGGGATGAGTTGAATTTGAATATTTTTGGGAAGTGAGATATGTTTCTTACATATGTGGAAGTTTTAACCAAAGGAGAAGTAGCACTATCTCTAAAACTTAGTGAAAATGATCTTATATTCTAATGCAATAGACAATAATAGCTCCAAACCAACATAATGCTATTTATAGTCTTCTCAACCTAAAAAAGTGCATCCCTAATGCATATTTCCTCCTTATATGTCAATGGTGTCTTGGAAGAGATGCCTTTAACTTCCTCCTCCACTTACTCTATTTATTCTATTGTAACCTTGAGAGTGTTTGCCTATGATGAGGATGAGTATCTCTTATCATCATGTATATTCTTTTCTCTTTGAAAAATACCTCATATATTTCCAAATGTATATCATTGAAACCATGAAACTCATCTCTCCACAACCCTTGGCACAAGTTAGTAACTTTCGGTACCATCAAACTCCCCCAATGCACCAATATGTGATCATTGAGCTCTTTCTTCTACCCTGAATTTCAAGAGATTCACGGTAAATTGCCTCCAAATTCCTTCCAAAAATTCTCAAATAGGGTCTTGCAGACACAAACTATACAATAATTTTGTGTGTGGATGTTATGGGAAAATTTAGTAAAAATAATACTTATGCAAAGATTACTAACAATCCAACACATTAATCGCAAGAAATCTTAGATAATAAAACCTCTAAGACAGGAGGGAATGCATTGTTCAAAAGATAAGTAATAGGAAACTGCTCCCCCACTAATATTTCACCATTAGAAATGCAAACCAAAACACCTTATAAATACCTAAAAAATAATAGAAATACTTTAAGGCACCTATTTCTCTTTCCAACCTATAGGGGTTTTTCCAATCCCCCTAATTGTTGATTATGCTTTTTTTTATAAAAAGAAAGAATATTTAAAAAGAAATAAAATCAATTATAATTTTTAATGATAGAAAAATACCCTACAACTTAGTTAATTTCAAGCATTTTTTTAATCTTTTGTTCATTTATGTACAAATACAACCTACATAACTACCACCATACTCTACATATGAGGAAAACGAGATACATATCATGGAAAAAGTCAGTCCCTAAGTGTGGCAACGTTTGTAATGAAGCATGGGAAGCACTTTTGGATAATTTCAATTAATTTAGCCCTCAGTTGGAAACTCTTAATGAATATAAAACTAAGTTTACATTGTTGATTTTTGAGTAGCCAAATAATCTATAAGGATAATTTTGGACATTATATAATGCAAGGCTATATGGGACTCAACATATAAATGAGATTTTTATTAATTTGTTGACCATGTTTATCCTTCTAATTTTCTTGACAAATTATTATTATAAAATATATATAGTCTAATTTAGATTATGTTATATTGTTCATTGTCTTTCATATCTTATACTCTGCATTGTATCTTCTTTCATTTTTAGAAGAGGAAATCAGTATTGATGGGAAGTAGCAAGAATTGAAGAAAGATGAGAACAATGTCTTCAAAACACAGTATGAATTCATTTGATAATCTCCTTGTTTTAAAATTCTTTAGCCATTAGTAGCACAATATGAATTGATTTTCTAATCTTCTTGTTTTGAAATTCATACTACGTTCATTGTGTTGCCATTAGTGACTAATCTAATTAGTTTTTTATTCATTTTCTAATCTTTTACACAATTTCTGTATGTGTGTTGCTTTAAATTCTACCATCATATCAATTTCATGAATAAAATATTGCTTATTTTTGTTGAATAGATGTTTTTGCAAGAACTACCTCCAAATCCAATTGTGAAGGATTTCCTAGACAAAATAGCTTATGGAAATTCACTTTTAACGTCATATGGTTTGTCAATACAAAAGGAGTTGAGGCACTTGAGCCATCGACTTTGGAAATGTTTCTAGTAGGGATTACTATGGTTTTTAATGTTGTGATTCTTTCACTTCAGTGTTATTTTGGGCAACTAAATGTTTTTGGAATTCTAGACAAGACATCGATGGACATTTAAACATATTTTTTATAATTTCAATGTCCATTCCATGATATCCTATCTTTTTTATTTGATTTGATTTTGAATGTTTCATTTGATTTTGTTTTGTCCCTTAACTATGAAATTGAAAATACTTGTTACCATGTCCATTTAAACAACATCCAAAGCTTGAATATGAGATTAGTATTACACGATATTAATTGAAATATGTTTAGTTGTTTTGTGTTAAAATATTTTCATGACTATTAGAAAATTTTACTTTCACGTTGTTATTTGAGCACAAGATGTCTATATAATTAACCAAGTTCATGCATTAGAGAATGATTTTTTTTTCAAATAAAATGACAAGGATTAGACATCACACCTTAGTGTAATTTTTTTCACAAGTTATATATAACCTAATATTTTTATCATGTGACTTAGTCGGTTTTATTGTGTATAATATTTCTCTAATGTTTGAATACTAAGTTAATAAGGTGTTATTTTCTGTGATGAAAATTTATTTTCTTTGTCATCTTGGTGCTCACTATAAATTTGCGGTGGAGGACTCTGATCATCTATTTCTACATTGCCCAGTCACTCTATCTCTCTAGACCCATATTTTGACAACCCATAATCTCAACAATAATTGGTCAGGTCCCTCTTTCAAACATGCCTAGGAATCATGGTGGTACTCCTCCCACCCTCAAATTAAACTCTGCAACCTTCCCATCTTAATCTATTGGGGTATTTGGATAGCTCACAATCAATCCATCTTCCATGATCTCCTACCATTCTGGCTTAACATAGTTGCCCACATATCCACCACATACGATTTAATCTCGAATGACCCTCCTCTCCCATCCCCTCAAACCATCATCCCTGAAGCAATTAATAAATCCTTTCCGTAGAGCTATTTTGATGGCTCTATTCAAAATCTTGGTTGTGCGATGGTGTGTGTGTGTGGGGGAGAGAAGCGATGATCTTTTCACCCATATCAACATTTCTTCAAAGTAAAGAATGGATTGCGGAGGGGTACTAACAATTATGTTGAATTATCCTGCCTTAGAGCTCTCAAACAGTTTTCCCTCATAAAAAAATGCAATAGAATGCAGATCTTTAGAGACTCAAATATCATCATTGATTGGTTGAATCAACATAGAACATGTTACGTGCACACACTACATAATATTTTGGAAGAGGTATATCAACTCAAAGCTCATTATCACTATATCTCTTGTCATCATATATACAGGGAGAGGAATCAAATTTCTGATTCACGTTCCAAGGATGCAACAAACCTACTAAAGGACCAATGGGAGATACATGAACACAATGATCATCAATATTTTCATTTCTTCCATGGGCCTTGTGAAGATATACCGAGACAAATCAGGGCTCTAATTGCTGATGATTCACATCTCATTTTGGGTGTCATATGAGATAGTTTTTTATTTATATATTTTGTTAATGTAAAACAATATTATCTACATAAATACATAACACATTTTTATTTTTGGAACATTTACTTATATCTATTTTCTAATGAAGCTTTATGATGACATATGTGAATATTCCTAATTGCATATACAACATGTAATTTTCATAATATCAATGAAAGTTACGATTTTTCCTGTGGAAAAAAAAATCATTTACTCTCAAATATACGACATTTATTGAAACTAGCAATATGTTTTGAATTTGAACTTTGAGTTAAATCCATAATTGCACATAAATGGTAAATGGTAGAGTTTCTGTACAAAGAAATTTCAAATTGTTTGTGATAATTTCATTGGAATATAATGCTATAAAAATTGCAATACCCCATGTAGAATGTGTGCTAAGGAGAAAAAGTGAGAAAAGATAAGTTAAAAGTAAAAATGGTAATCTTAGTGTCCCCATGGGATGAGTTGAATGTGAAGAGTTTTGGGAAGTGAGATATGTTTCTTACATGTGTGGAAGTATTAATCAAAGGAGAAGTAGCACTATCTCTAAAACTTAGTGAAAATGATCTTATTTTCTAATGGAATAGACAATAATAGCTCCAAACAAACAGAATGTTATTGATAGTCTTCTAAACCTAAAAAAGCACGTCCCTAATGCATATTGCCTCCTTATATGTCAATGGTGGCTTGGAAGAGATGCCTTCAACTTCCTCCTCCACTTACTCTATTTCTTCTATTGTAACCTTGAGAGTGTTTGTCTATGATGAGGATGAGTATCTCTTATCATCATGTATATTCTTTTCTCTTTGAAAAATACCTCATATATTTCCAAATGTAGATCACTGAAACCATGAAACTCATATCTCCACAAATCTTGGCACAAGCTAGTAACTTTCCCTGCCATCAAACTCCCCCAATGCACCAATATGTTATCATTGAACTTTTTCCTCTACCTTGAATTTCAAGAGAGTCACGGTAAATTGCCTCCAACTTCCTTCCAAGAATTCTAAAACATGGTCTTGCAGACACAAACTATACAATAATTTTGTCTGTGGATGTTATGGGAAACTTAAATTAGTAAAAATCTGAAGAAAATATTAATAACAATCCAACACTTTCATCGCAAGAAAGCTTAGATAAGAAAACCTCTAAGATAGGAGGGAATGCATTGTTCAAAGCCTAAGTAGTAGGAAACTCCTCCCCCTATATATATGATGACAAGAGACCATTAGAAATGTAAACCAAAAGACCTTAAAAATGCCTCAAAAACTAATAGAAATATTTCAAGGCACCTATTTCTCTTTCCAACCTATAAGGGTTTTTCCAATCCCCCTAATTGTTGATTATGCCTTTTTTTATAAAAAGAAACAATATTTAAAAAGAAATAAAATCAATTATAATTTTTAATGATAGAAAAATACCCTACAAGTTAGTTTATTTTGAAGCATTTTTTGAATCTTTCATTCATTTATGTACAAATACAATCTACATAACTACCACCATACTCTACATATGAGGAGAGCGAGATACATATCATGGAAAAATTCAGTCCCTAAATGCGGCAACGTTTGTAATAAAGCATGGGAAGCACTTTTGGATAATTTAAGTGGAATTTAGCCTAAGTTGGAAACCTTAATGAATATAAAACTAAGTTTATTGTTGTTGATTTTTGAGTAGCCAAATAATCTATAAGGATAATTTTGGACATTGTATAATGCAAGGCTTTATGGGACTCAACATATAAATGAGATTTTTATTAATTTTTTGACTATGCTTATGCTTTTAATTTTCTTGACAAATTATTATTATAAAATATATATAGTCTACTTTAGATTATGTTATATTGTTCATTGTCTTTCATATCTTATACTCTGCATTGTATCTTCTTTCATTTTATAAGATGAACTCAGTATTGATGGGAAGAAGCAAGAATTGAAGAAAGATGAGAACAATGCCTTGGAAACACAGTATGAATTCATTTTCTAATCTGCTTGTTTTAAAATTCATTAGCCATTAGTAGAACAATATGAATTCATTTTCTAATCTTCTTGTTTTGAAGTTCATATTGCGTTCATTGTGTTGCTATTAGTGACTAATCTTCTTATTTTTTAATTCATTTGCTAATCTTTTACACAATTTTTGTATGTGTGTTGTTTTAAATTTCTACCATCATATCAATTTCATGAATAAAATATTGATTATTGTTGTTAAATAGATGTTTGTGCAAGAACTACCTCCAAATTCAATTGTGAGGGATTTCCTAGACAAAACAGCTTATGGCAGTTCACTTTTAACATCATATGGTTTGTCAATACAAAAGGAGCTGAGGCACTTGAGCCATCAACTTTGGAAATGTTTCTAGTAGGGATTACTATGCTTTTTAATGTTTTGATTCTTTCACTTCAGGGTTATTTTGGGCAACTAAATGCTTTGGGAATGCTAGAAAAGACATCGATGGACATTTAAACATATTTTTTATAATTTCAATGTCCATTCCATGATATCCTCTCTTTTTTATTTGATTTTATTTTGAATGTTTCCTTTGATATTGTTTTGTATCTTAACTATGAAATTGAAAATACTTGTTATCATGTCCATTTAAACAACATCCAAAGCTTGAATATGAGATTAGTATTGCACGATATTAATTGAAATCTGTTTAGTTGTTTTGTGTTAAAATATTTTCATGACTATTAGAAAACTTTACTTTCATGTTGTTATTTGAGCACAAGATGTCTATATAATTGACCAAGTTTATGCGTTAGAGAATGAATTTTGTTTTTCAAATAAAACGACAAGGATTAGAAATCACACCTCAGTGTAATTTTTTTCACAAGTTATATATAACCTGAGATTTTTATCATGTAACTTAGTTGGTATTATTGTGTATAAGCTTTCTCTAATGTTTGAATACTAAGTTACTAAGGTGTTCTTTTCTGTGATGATAATTTATTTTCTTTGTTTATACAAGTCATCGAGCCACATAGTGATCATTATCTCCCAACAGAAGAAAACTTGTTCGGGTTTCTTACCTTTATGGGAAAAATGGAATTGACATTACTGATGTTGAGGTATATGTCGTATAAATATTTTATAGTATACTCTGGTTTATATTCAAATATTCATCATTTTTCATGTCTTATACTCTACATTGTGTCTTCTTTGTTTTCAGGAGAGGAACTTGGTATTGATGGTAAGAAACAAAAATTGAAGAGAAGAACAATCACACTGGAGTGGCAAATGAAAAAATAAAGAAAGAAGAAAACCAATCTAGTGATACTCTTATAACCAATAATATCCTGCATAAGACACAGACATAGATATTGATGCTCAAGTATTCAAATTTGGTGAATTCACTTCGAATGCTTTGGAAAAAAAGTGATAATGTTTTGAAGTGATGAAACAATATTTCATGTGTAAATTATAGTCCCACCAATATTTAGTTGGAAACTCATGTTGTATCACTTGGCATTTTATATAATATAATTTGTGGTTGAAATTACTTATAGTTGCACATGATATTATTTAGTATTGTAATTAGCATCTGTAATTTTGCGTTTTCATATTAGATGAACATGCACATTGTATGAAATTTATTTTTAATTTAGTCGCAAAATCATACTAATTAATTTATTTTGATTAATAATGAACACATAAAATTAATCTAAAACTAAAAAATTAGTAGTTTATATTGATTAATGATGAACACAAATAAAATTAATACTAACTGAATTAGTCGTTTATAATGATTATTAATAAAATGAAATGAAATGAATATAAACTACTAAATTAGTCGTTTATATAATGAATATGAACTACCAGAAAAATATAAATGTGATTACCACTGCGAATGATAAATTTGTGATTACAAATGATGACTACATTTTTCATATATACGACTATTAGTAGCTAATTTACAGTATCTTATAAAACGACTAAAATTTAGTCATATTTCTTTAGTCATTAATTGGTTTCAAACGATGACTAAAATTTACATATATATGACTATTAGTAGCTAATTTACAGTATATTATAACATGACCAACTTTCTAGTCATATTTCTTCATTAATTAATTTTCTCGGGTGATCATATAGTAATATATTTTTTTGTATATTTTATCATTAATTGTTATAATTAATGACTAAATCAATAACCAAATTAATGACTAAATATACTACTAAACGATAAAATCCACACAACCAATTAATAACTAAGGTAAAAATGACTAAAAGTTGGTTGCGTTATAAGATACTATAAAGTAGCTACTATTGGTCACCGATTGAAAACTGGTCGTTTATATGAAAATTTTAATCGTGTTTTAATAACTAATTATCCTTTTTTGTACTAGTGTAATGCAAACAATCAAATATAATTAGAAAACATCTACACTGAATTCAATGCATGTAGTGCAAGCAACCAAATTACTAGAAATTAACATAAACAACAAAATAGATGCATCTACTGCAAGAAATAAAATAGGATTATAAATCACCATGTAGACTAAAATAAATACATCTAATGTAAGAAATCTTCTCCCTCTCTCCTTCTCTCTCTCTTATCCTTCTCTTAGTCTCTCACTCCTATCCTTCTCTCTCTCTCTTCATTCCCCCTTTCCACTCTAATTTAGTTTATCTCCTTCAATGAAAGCAATCAAATAAGATTAGAAATCATCCTATACATTGAAATTGATGCATCTAGTACAACAAATCTTCCTCCCCCTCTCCCCTCTCCATATATATCTATATATCCCTCTATCTCTCCTTCTTTGTCTCTCTATCTCACCCCCCAAAAAAACACATGTTCTCTCTCTCTCCATATTTATATCTTCCCCTCTCTATCTCTCTCTTCCTTCCTCTCTTCACCTTCCATCTATATCTCTATCTACCTCTGTCTCTTTTTTATATTTCTATATCACCCCCAAAACATACAAACTCTTTCTCCATATCTATTTATCTCTCCCTCCCTCTTCCTCTACCTCACTCTCTTTCTTCCCCTTCTCTCCCTCTCTCTCTTACACTTTTATCCCTCTCTCTCTCTTATGCTTCTATTTCTCTTCCCTCTTGCTCTCCTCTCTTCCTCTCTCTCCAGATCCCTTATCACTCCCTCTCACTATCTCCACCTTTCTCTATATATGTATTTATTATTACCTCCCCTCCCTCTCCCTTCCTCTCTCCTTCTCTCTCTCACTTCCTCACTCTCTTCCTTCCTCTTTCACTCTCTCTCTACCCTCCAACTCTTTCACTATCTCTTTCACAACCCTATACTTGTGATACTCTTTCAACCACCTATAGCAAGTGCAACACTACAACACTTTTTATTTTTATTAGTACTTAAGTATATATACTACGATTTTTCTTCAACACTTAGTTAATTTCTTCAAGTGTTCATCAATATGCAGTGGAAATAAACATTAATTCACCATAAATTTATGCTCATACATACAAGGGAGGGGAAACTCCCTTAAATAATGAGTCTGCCTGATATCAATGTCTTTATAATCAAAATATAAAGTTACCTATACAGCTTCATTAACATTAAGCGTACATACTTTCTTATATATTTTCCAAGTTTACAACTTTTCTACCCAAACTCATGCAAAGGATGACCCTCTTGCACGCAGCTAGGTCCTGACGTGCACTTATCACATGCACTTGGCCATTTTGCAGGCTTCCTATTAACTCCATTCATGATGGGTCACTTGTCGGCCTGGTCACCCTACTTCTCATGCAACACGAGTCCCGACCTACACAACTTCCTGAACTTTTCGCGCCTTCGTTCCACCAAACAAACCTATCGTTGTTCGTGTCACGGGACACTACCACCCTGGGAGCAAGCTGGACTCGGCCCGAAACTCTGCACATGGTCACATTCAGAAAACCTAACTCGGCTTGCTGATTGTGTAATGCAAAAACATCAAATTGTTGCAAGTGTAATGCCAGTCGCACTCAAATATGCTCGCGAGTTTAGCCCTTGTCACACTCAATACCTGAATTCACCCACCAAGTCACCAACATGCTTGTTTCCGCGTGCACCTTCCAACATGACTCTGCCCACTATGGGCACATGCCGCCTGGCGCCTTCGTCGTGTTCACCATCCGCACGACACAAGCTCACCACCACACGAGTTGTCTAAAGGTAGGCGCTCACCAACACAGCGCACCTGTCACACATGTTCTCAAATTGGTTAATATAAGTGCCCGTGAGATAGGGTCGTGCCCACTACAACTTGATCGTACATCACCAAGTACCACCCTCATTTCATCGCACATAGGAAAGTTAGTCAATACAACCATCCGTGGTTCATGGGCGCGCCTGCTAAACTCAACATCAAATGAATATTTTTGAATATTACAACTTTTACATGGAAATATTTATTTGTATAGAGATATTAATATATCCATAGTCCTTTTAAAGATTCATTTTACAAATAATTAATTAAAAGAAATATTAAAATATGTTGGAGTAAGATTTTAGATTCTTTGTGTTGAATTACCCTTTTTACTTTGATTTAAGAAATGGTAGTAGAATAAATATGCTTAAAATTTTACATAATTTAAAATTTTAATGTGGCATTTTTTTGGTTGAAGGTAAATATATAATCCATTCAAATTCAATATCTATGATAAAAGAACTATTAAATACATGAGATAATTGTATTGTAATTTTTTAATTTAAATATATGATATAATTATATTGTAATTTTTTTTTTATCTATATAATTATTTTCATTTTTACTTAAGGCCAACATCATTTTTTCTATTTTATTATTACTATTTATTAAAAAATATACATAAACATTATTTTGATTTTAGTAGACACAAACTAAAATTTACCTTTGAGCATAGACATACATACATATGGGTCATACTAGCATGGCTCTCTCGACTAAATTAAACCTAAACCGTTAAAATATTTTATCATTAATTTCAATTCATTTAAAATATAATCAAAATATCTAAAAAGTTGGAATTTACTTTTATATCCATTCATTTAAAATATAATAACCAACGTCCTTGAAGAATATCTAGATTATATTATGAATGTGTAAGAAATTTTAAATATTTAATATAGACACCTCTCCACTTTTCTTTGTAGAAATACATAATGCAGCTTTATTTTTCAATTTCGGTATATCAGGAAGTTATTAAAGAACAAACTTTAATCAGTATTTTTTTTCCCTAAAAAATTAGCTTTTATGATGATCCCCATGTCTTGTCAATCTTGCTAGCTTGGACAAGAGGATTGGCCTTGGCCAGAGCTTCCCGTCCATGTGTCTTGTAGTCGAATTCGCACCCATGTTCCTCCGGATATCGGTGGACACCGCAATATGTGTTTCCGCAACGACACTTGAAACCTGTTAATCCAACGCGTTTTCTGCAACTAAAACATCGCCCAGGTTTAGACTCCACATGAACATCAGTTTGCCCACCGCCACCAGCAGGCTCCACCTTGTTGGCCTCATCATTTATGGTCTTAGTAGGAATTGTTTTTACTTTAAGTTTGAGAAGATGGTCATTGTAACACTTTGAACACATGTTCTCCGTTGCGGAGGATCCAAAAAAACCGCACACTCTAATGCACAGCTGAGGTTCTGATTCATCATGTCCAACTTCAGAATGCATCTTTTAATTATTCAATTCAACTTTCCTGCTATGTGTAAAATCTGGCGACACACGCTCCACTTATATTTAATTGTTTCTGCGCAAGGAATGATGTCAATTCTCTCAATGCAACACTCAATCAATGCCTATATATATACACCTCGTAGCAGACGCAAAGGAACATTGAAGCAAGCACGACGTTTGAGATTTAACTCAACGATCGGAGTTTGTTAAAAAAACTGGTGACATTATTTTAACAACTTATAATTTTAGGTATAACTATCAACTGAAATAAAGTATAACTATGTTTAATAATTAAAAGTATAACTATCAATTGAAATAATTAAGGTATAACTATGTTTAATGTTATTATATAACATTAAATTAAGATTATTATAAACTTAAATAAGATACAAACATCTCATTAATGTAAGTAAAGAAAGTTTTATGTTTAGTTGAGGAGACAATTTTCCATAACATCCTATGCCATCCGCAGTTCAGAGAACTGTTGAGACCTTCGATTAAGAAAAGCATACCCCGGGTCTCCGCTGACAGAGTAGATCCCATTGACAATGTATGCACTCGTATCAATCTCTCTGGGGTGTTGTGCAGTAAGCCATCGACCTGGTGAAAGACGGTTGCAACTCCCATTCTGTCTCCAGTTTCCCTAATCTTTCTGCATAGTTGGAGGAATGTGCAAAGTTATTTAGGTCGAGCTTGTACAATTTCCCATCAATAACTCTTGTCCTCAACTTTTCTCCAATAAATTTATATCTTAACCAAAATTTGAATCTAAAACGAAGTGCACACTAAACCCCAGTAAAACTAACTAAGCTACACTTCATAAATTCTAATAAATTACTGCTGCAATCCCCATTCTCCCAGGCTACAGGATGACTTTGAAGGAGTTTACCAACGCTCTCGCAGAAAGGAACACCCGGAAGAAGCTTTGTCATGTATTCATATGCATCGATGGTGGGGGCTATGTATCGATTTAAGGATTAGAATTGAGGGATATATCTTTGCAAGGGAAAACATTATTTTGGAAATTAATTGATTGAGAATAAAAACTATTGTATTTTAGTAAGATTAGTAGGTTATTGTGATGTTAAAATTAAATTATCATTATTAATGAGAAATATTTTTTCACTTTTCTATTCTAAATTATATATTTTCCTTTTATTGTGTTTTGGTATTTTAACAATTTTAATTTTCTTTTTAAGAACTTTATAAAAAATATAATTGCTATATTCTCAGTGTTTTTAATATATATTAATTTTTTTTATTTTTAATTTCATTTTTATGTTATGAATCAATTTATTTAAATGAGTCTCCTTGATGTATGTATAAGAAAGAGTTGCAAAGAAACAACAAACAACATAATTATAATTTATGTATTGATAATGATTGAGGTTTACTATTCAGGAATTAACATGCTCTTTTTTTTCAAATAAGCATTATCAATAGATCTATCTAAGTGATATATTTGCTATTACCTCATAAATGGTCATAAACCTTGGTAGGTTTATATCAATTTTGCAAATTATGAACCTTTGACACATTTTCAAGCGCTTCCTATGCATTTTTGTCAATTGACATAGGCTAGCAATCTACAATTACTATGTCGACCAAACACATACATCTCAAACAACTCAAAATAAGGTTTATAATGGTCCAAAAAATATCACAAACAAAGGGCATATACAAGAGTTGTAGCATTAATAAGTTGATGTATTAACTTGGCTACTTTGAGCTTGAATTCCTTATACCAACTCATCTCTTAGGGTTAGGGTTTTGGATCTTATGGCTTTATACATTATGTTAAAAGATAGTTTTAGCCTCTTGTAATGGGGTTTTGTGAATGAGTGTAGGTAACACATCTCTTTATAGATATAATCTGCTACAGTTCTAGCTAGCTTGTATTGCTACTGTAATGTTTTCACTATTTCATTCATTCACAGAGCTTTGGTTTCATTATGTTACCATCCTCTTTTAATATCTTCATGTTATTTCATTTTTCTGTGCTATATTGATTTCATTTTGAACATCATTTGGACTAATGGTATCAATGCATATTGTCCTTTGTTTTCTTTTCGTGCATGCCCTTAATGAGGTTAGGGTATAGAGAATTGGGTCTTGAAATACTTAAACTTGGTGAAGACTTCCCTCTCCAGCCCAAGTGACCTTCCTTGATGCACAAATTTAATGACAATGGAGTAGGACATATTATCAAGGTGTTGCTTAAGGAAGCCCTTACATGATAAAGAAATGACATGATGGATAATTTCACCTAGTTCCTTTGATGACTGCTAATAATGATGAAGGCACCTTTGACAAGTAACGATATTGAAGGTACAAAGCCCTTCAAGGTAGATGCTAATTTTTATATTGTTTTTTTTGTGGATGAGATAAATATAGATGCTTTGAATAAATTTTTACTTACTGTGTTTAAACGTTTTCCAATAATAAGAAGATGACCTTCACATTCCTTAAGTCCCTTCCCCATGTAAAATATTAGTGGGACACTTATTGTATGCAACATGACGCCAAAGATAAATTTGAATCATTTGGTACAAAACCCACTTAGGAATATTTTAGAGATTCCATCAAT
Source organism: Pinus albicaulis (assembly GCA_034641835.2). Taxonomy (NCBI): domain Eukaryota; kingdom Viridiplantae; phylum Streptophyta; class Pinopsida; order Pinales; family Pinaceae; genus Pinus; species Pinus albicaulis. Next base: position 330,769,750 of record CM076584.1, read on the forward strand.
GAGGAATTTTACCTTGTTGGAAACTACAATGACTAGAGCATGAATTGGACAATTTTTCACCAAGATGAATACAAAGTAGTGCCATAGCATAATAGTGTTTTTTATGTCTTGAGTTGATAGCTAGGTATTACAAATTCTTAGTGGATCTCGATTATAAAATATTGTAGTGACATAAGTACACCCAAACATAAGTGGAGCTTTTAATTGTATATTCACTAGGAATTGTTTAGTAGTATCCTATCAAAATTGAGTAAAAGTTTGTCAAGAAGAGATAAAGAGAGAGTTTTTCTCTCAAAATTAGCCACAAAAAAATGGTAAGGTGAACTTAATTGGAAAATACTGTACAAATCAAGGATAGCCAACCTTAGGACAAGAAGTGGAAGCCATGTGCAAAAAAGAATAATGAAAATTTTAAGGACATTGGAAATTGGTATTATAGCCATAAATCCCCAATGTATAACATTGATAATGTTGTTCCAAAAAGTGGTTATTGGTTGAGTTGAGAGTCATAGAATTCGATTTTGGCTCAAAATTCGATTCTAAGTCAAATAAGTGCAACTAGATCATCCAAGTTGAATTCAATGTCACAATTGCTACAATAAAAGTATAGTTAGAGGAATTGGATGAGCTTGATGAAAGGTGATCACCTCTTTCACTCACATATGTTAGCGAAGGGAATTTTATTATTGACAACAAAAACCAAAAGAGCCTAATCTCATTAGAGATCATAAAGAAGTTAAACTAGTTGAAAATGTCGCATCATAAACTATACACCATTGGTTGGCTAAGTCAGGGATGATACATCCATGTGAATGATAAATGTCACCTACACTATGGAATCAAGCCCTTCAAATATCATATATTATGTGATAATGCCTCACTTGAAGTTTTTGATGTTCTTCTAAGATACCCACATAAGTGGAAGCATTATGTAACTTAGGTTTTTAGGCCTTGTAGAGTCATTGCTATGTATAGGGTACTAAAGGTAGCCTTGAATACCACAATCTCTTTAATCACAAATACGTAGTGCGAGCAAGTAATGTCTCATGTTGGGAGTTGTTTCCTCTTCATGATTAATTAGAAGGTAAATAAAAGATAACCAAATCTTTTTAGCCCTCCGCAAGGCGTCTCTTTACATAGTAGATGAAAACAAACAAGATGGTGGAAGAATACAGAGATTTTTTTTCCTCACTCGCGAGGCTAAGTCTTCACTACCTAATAACTTAGTTTATACCTAAAGCTCCTATACCTAATAACTTAATTTTATAAATGTTTAGAGAAGGAGGATGTAAAACACCATGTTCGATTTCTAATACAATAGGGCCACATTGGACCAAGATCCTCATATTAATGGAGTTTGATTTTTTGTTTCAAAAGAAGGTTAGGACATGATGACTTTGTGTTGATTGTAGAACCCTAAACAAAATCATATTTAGGAACTCGAGTCCCTTGGATTTATTGTATTCTTAATTAGCTCAAGGCTGTTGAGTGTTCAAGCTAGATCGATCTAAAGTTATGCTATGAACAAGGCATGCGAATCAGGAAAAATGATGTGTCGAAGAGAAGCTCCAACTATAATTAAGGTCTGTGAGTGTACGAATGAAGACATGTCCCACTTTTAGTAAAACATGGTAATGATAAATGGACATTTTACATATTTTTTTTTCTAATATTGAAACCATCAAAACTCATATACATACTGTAAATTTTGAAGTACATTAAATAAAACAATTTGTAAGCAATTGAGTTATCTTTTTATGAATATGTTCCTTAAAAAAGTTAACATAATTTCATGTTTCAAATTTGAATTTAATTATGTATTTGTGTGAGTAAGTTTTTGGAAAATTTAAATTGTGAATTTTGTTCCCATCGAATAAATCATTATTTCGTCTATAATTTAAAAATGGAAAAAATAAACATTGTATGAGTACAATATACACAGAAGTAGTGTAATCCATTTACTTGTTTATTTTTGGAAAAAAAAATTATTATTATTATTATTATTTATTAAAATGGCATTAGTATTTGAATCACGTTTAACATAGTTACCTTCTTGATGAGAACCCTTAAAAGTTATTTGTTACTAGAAGTTGCATTTAGTGATTGTTTTTATCCATATTTTGAAAAGTGGTGCTATTGTGTGCACTTTCTTTTAAGGATCTAAATTATCACCTTTGTTGGAAACCTTTGAGCACTAATAAGGAGAGCGGGGGGGGGTGAATGAGTATTGTGATATTCCTATTAATTTTTTCCTTTTATTAATTTTTACTGAATCACATATATATGCACCAACAACACATTAGATTATCCATGCATATAAACATATAAGCAACTAAAACATAAACCATGTGAGAAACATAAACATAAACCCTACACACAATCACATCTTCACACATGAGACACAATATTTCTGGTGGAAACCCTTCCGGGAGAAATACCACACTTGCTGTTGTTTCTCTGCTCTAAATTTCTATTATGTCAAGAAATTTATCTTTTACATAGTGTGTTGACTCCCATAAGAATGGAAAATCGACCTCATATAAAAATTCCAACTCCGATTGGATAGGAGACTCGATACTAATGATCACCTCATAATAATTTGTTCTCTACAGATATACACACCACCATCCGTTGAAATCTACCATGATAAATTGATCATTTCCCAACTACCATTAAACTATCAAACCAATATTAAAGTTAGAAACTTCTTCCTTTCTTTGAAGCTTCGATATCACTGCTCCACCTCCATGAAGTCACTACTCCTCACAACCATGCAAACCTAATTTCATCTATTTTCAAACTGGATCGAGGAAACTATACTCAACTAAAAATCATTTCTGCATACATGCTTTCAGTAACAAGATATCTTCATCAAATCAATATAATAACACTACAACAAAAGGTTATCAAATATAGGAAAATTGTGGCCACATCAATCTGAATACAAGAAAATCATCATGTTAGCAGTCTATCATTTAAAATATTGCAAAAATAAACTATAAAGCACAACATCAAACCGCTTTGGAGTCAAGGACCTAGCCTTCCTAGATTCAGAGAGGGATATCTTTGTTTTATGATTTAAATCGATTTAACTTGTTGGTTATAAGTACTGATATTAGGCTAGTTATAGTGATGGAGGGTTGTTTTTTTCATTGGTTATGTGGTTGGATAGATAGGTATGCAGAGGCTATTACATTGGGCGATGGAGTCAAAGGCTGGAACGGCACATCAAAATCAAGAGAAAATCACAGGGAAAGCTAACTGTGCTAAATGGATCTTAAGAGTTGTATGAATTATGAGGTGAAGGAAAGAATGAGGCTCAGTAGTGACTAAAGAGTAGTTAAGAATTCTTTAAGCAAAATTCAGCAGAAAACATTCAGATTGTAAATGTAGATAGAATTAAGACGCTCCGACAGTGAATCTTAATCTAAAATTTCTAATTTACAATTAGATGACCAGATACACAGTAGAGAAAACAATGGAAACATTTAAACAGAGAAGTAACACATCACCATTTTAACATAGCTCAAGAATCCTATAAACGGTCTTCAATTATTGATGTCCAGCTCCAAAATTACAGTGCTCCAATAGTAGCTCTTACAATACAGGTTATAAAATATCCAACCCTTGATACTACTAAGGTATGCAGTATTTATCTAAAAACTAATTCAGTTTCCCTACCTTAGTTGGAAACCTTTCATTGATTACAATTAAGCAAAAAATGATAAATGTGTTTATGCAATGCCTGATTCAGACATCACTGACAACAACCACCTCTAGAATTAATTCTGGACAACTCTTTGTAGATCCAAACGCTTAATGGCTCCTAGTAAATCAAACAATAAGCTCTGAAGGTGGTTGTGTCGATTTCAAAGAGGCAACTAATGGGGGTTCTGACATCTGGCTTTGTTTTACAGAAAAACATGCATTGGGTAATCAAATCTGTGCATTGCTGGCCACTTTCATTTATTGATGTTGGTGCTGATGTGTTTTGATACCCCTTCAGTCTCTGCTATTATAATCCTAACAATCCTTCACGAAAAACCCTTTACTGCTCGACCCGACCTACGGTGTCTTTTTGCTACCCGAGCCCTTCTAGTCGTGTTGCACCTTATTCCTCCGTAGAATGAATTTTAAACCTAGTATGCCCGGTTGTCGAAGGATGGCGATTGGTGGAGGGGGATGCATGATGGAGGATGTGGCATGGTGGCATTGGCAACCGTCATACAATGGCAACGGTTTGGTATGACAGTGGGAACAATTTTTCAGAGTAGGGTGAGGGTGGTAAGCGGTATTGGACAAGGGGGGTGCAGAGTAATCTTAAGCAAGACATGTAGCCGATGGGAGATATGGGATACTGACCATTCCAGACCCCCCCCCCCTCCCTCATGATAAAGTTCAAATACCGCAAGGAGGCCGAAACTTGATGAGGGTTGTAGGATATAGGGAGAAGAGTGGAGAGGGAGGAACGGTGGAAGACGCTTAAAGGTTAAATGACATAGCACATGGGTGGGACCCAACACGAGCCTTTTTCTACCTGAGTCCTTTATTTTTGTGTTTAACCCCTCTTTCAAAGTAAAACAGTGTAAGACTCATCTACCCGGATTTGAAAACCTTTAGATTTTAGTTCCGAACTTTATCGCCTCCATAGCACTATCGCATATCACAAATTGAACAGTTTACAACATAAAAAGGAATCAGTGGTGTGATGCGAAAGGGAAGTGACGTGGAGGGCATGTGACATGGAGGGTAATAAGTAGGACCGGACCGCAACGCATATCACATTTTGTAGCTTTTAGTTATAAGCGTGGAGGATGTAAACTTTAAAAAATGGAAAGTGCGACACGCGAGGAAGGTGGTGAATGACGTTGCAGGGAAGAAGTGGGACCGGATCACAGGCGCACATCGTAGCTTTTAATTTTTATTTATAATCTATGGGGTTAATTCTTAAAACTTGCGAAGTGCGGGGAAGAGTGGCCCACTGGAAATTGGCGGAGTGTTATGAATCGGCGAAAGGTTTTTAAGTGATAAGTGTTATCAAGTTTTATATGATATAATAATGTATTGCAACGTATGTGTAATGGGGGCAGAGCTGCTGAGGTGGGGCCAACCTACCCCATCACAAATTAAAATAAATATGTTACGGCCGCTCACAAAGGTAAAACAAATGTGATGCGATATCGCAAATCAGAGATTGCATTATTTAAATTTTAGCTCCAATGCAAAACATGAAAAAACTATGAAATGCAATGAGGGCCCCACTTTAATCGTGATTGGGAAATGAAAAGCGATGAAACGGTAAATATGGAAGGGTAAAGCAGAAAGGCGGAAGAAAGGTAAGGTAACATATATTTCAATGGAAAATGAAATGGAAGGGAAGCATGGTGGGGAATGGGTCCCACTTCATATCGCATCGGTGATTTATAAGTTTAGTGTTAAGAACATTGCAGCTAATTGTTATGATTTGTGATGGCTGATATGCAATAAAGGTAAGGGGTCCTACCAATGGTTTAAGCGACCTTTTGTTATATATATAACGGTAAGTTTTTTATAACACAGCTGTTGGATGGGTGGCGGAGCTTATAACATAAGGTCTAAAACTTTATAATAAATGGGTTTATAAAGTAATAATCCATGAAAGGTTATATATGTGGGTTTTGGGGTTTGAATGGGGTTCAGAGCATTTCAGAATATGGAGGAAATGAGAGGTGCAAAGAGGGTGAATGAAATGAAATGGAACGAGGGCATAAATTAAGTTTGATCCCCATCTCACCTAATAAAAAACATTTTCTTCTTTCAACTAAATTAAATGGCAGATAGATTCATTTGATCCTCTTGACACCCAAGATCTCCCTTTCTTTTTTGTAAATAAATGATAGTCATGGAATATTATTTTTAGTATGAAAGATATAATAAATAATCAGTCACCTTATGATACTGTGAAATACAGGAGTTAAACAATGGCTCTAACTGGGGATGGTAGCTCCTTTAGGAGGTGTCAAGAACATCATAGACTAGTGGCTTGATCCATTGGGTTGATCCCAAATCTCCAACTTGATATGGTACAAAAACCTCTGTGGTTGAGCAGGCTCAGTTCAAAATCAACACTCTCTACAAAACTATAGTCTGGAAAATACTTGTACTGAAAACTGGGAAGCAGTCTGAAACTAGATCTGGAAATATGATTAGAGTACTAAGCTTATTTTCACACCTACCTGCCCTACTCTACTAAAACTGTTTTTTTTCTAAATGATACAATAATTCTAGTGCAGCTAGTCAAGTAGCAGCAGAAATAGATGGACAACTTGATTGTTTGTCAGGATAATCAGCAATATAACTTGATTACATGTCCTCATAACCAAAGTTATATTATGTAATGGAAACTGATGATGTATTTGATCTTTATAGAGAATACATGGTTGAAAGCTTCGACTAAAAAGAACCTTCATATACTCTACTATAGGATCAATTAAAGCATGGTGTATAATACCTGCTTCTATGCCTTCAATGACTAATTGATCAATTGTATCCCCAATATTAAACCTTGAAACCACATCTTTTGTCTGGGACTTGAAAGCACAATCATCCTCAATATGTAAGTCAAGAGGTAGTACAATTTCCTCTTGCTTAGGGGAAGGAAGATTTTCCAAGAATTCTTTAGGATCTCCGAAATTGTATGACTAAATTTGAGAATTCAAAATTTCAATACTAGTTTCATATATTTTAACAACTATCTCTAGAAAACATTTTTTACCTTCAGGATTAAATTTTCTCGACTTCAAAATGAGAAAGACAGCTGCTAGAAAATCTTCATCAAGCTGAAATTCTGATAACTGATTCCTGAATGCATTTAGAACTTCACTAGATAGAAGTTCTGCCGCAAACCTTGTCATTTTGTTTAGCAGGAACTCAGGTCAGCATGTTGTGGATTCGCCATGAATGCTCAAAATATAGGTTCTTTGAGTAGTGGAGTCGCTAGGTGAATACTGCAGCCTTCTTGTGTCTGGTCACTATCCACCATCAATAATCAGATCTGAACTTTGATGTGCTCTCTGAGTTCTGAAGGAACACTAAGATTTTTCAATAAGTGTTCTCCAGTATGGTTGCCATTATGTTAGCACTCTATAATTTAGAATATTGGCAAAACTAAACTATAAAGCACAACATCAAACTGCTTTGGAGTCAAGGACCTAGCCTTGCTAGACTCAGAGAGGGCTCTCTCTGTTTTATGATTTAAATCGATTTAACTTGATGGTTATAAGTACTGATATTAGGCTAGTTACAATGATGGAGGGTTTTTTGTTTGATTATTTGTGTGGTTGGACAGATAGGGCTGCAGAGGCTGTTCCATTGGGCAATGGAGTCAAAGGCTGGAACGACACATCAAAATCAAGAGCAAATCACAGGGAAAGCTAATTTTGCTAAATGGATCCTAAGAGATGTATGAATTATGAGGTGAAGGAAAGAGTGAGGTTCACTAGTGACTAAAGAGCAGTTAAGAATTATTTAATTAGACTTTAGTAGAAAACATTCAGATTGTAAATGAAAACATAATTAAGGCGCTCCGACGGCGAATCTTAATCTAAAATTTTTTATTTACAATTAGATGAGAAGATACACAACATAGAAAACAACATAGACATTTAAACAGAGAAGTAACACATCACCATTTTAACACAGCTCAAGAATCCTGTAAATGGTCTTTGATTATTGATGTCCAACTCTAAAATTACAGTGATCTAATAGTTGCTCTTACAATACAAGTGCTAAAATATCCAACCCTTGATACTGCTAAGGTATGCAGTATTTATCTAAAAACTAAGTCGGCTTCCCTACCTTAGTTGACAACCTTTCATTGGTTACAATTAAGCAGAAAATGAGAAGTGTGGCCACGCAATGCCTGATTCAGACATCACTAACAACAACCACCTCTGGAATTAATTCTGGACAACTCTTTGTAGATCCAAATGCTTCAATGGATCCTCTAAAAATTAAACCGTAAGCTATGAAGGTGGATGTGATGGTTTCAAAGAGGAAAATAATGGAGGCTCTAACATCTGGCTTTGTTTTATAGAAAAACAGGCGTTGGGTAATCAAATATGTGCATTACTGGCCACTCTCATTTATTGATGTTGGTATTGATGTGTTTTGCTGCCCCTTCAATCTCTTCTGTTATAATCATAACAAGTCTGCACGAAACACCCTTTGGTTCCCGACTCGACCTGTGGTGTCATTTTTCTACCCGAGCCCTTCTAGTCGTGTTGCACCTTATTTCTCCATAGAATGAGTTTCAAACCCAATATGCCCGTTTGTGGAGGGATGGCGGTTGGCGGAGGGGGATCCATGATGGAGGATGTGGCATGGTGACATTGGCAATGGTCATACAACGACAGCGGATTGGGAGGACGATAGGAACATTTTTTCAGAGGAGGGTGAGGGTGGTAAGCGGTAATGAACAAGGGGGGTGTTGAGTAATCTTGAGCAAGACATGTAGTCGGATGTGCAGAATGGGATACTGTTGATTCCGGACCCCCCCCCCCCCTCATGATAAAGTTCGAATACCGTAAGGAGGTCGAAACTGGATGAGGGTCGTATGATATAGGGAGAGGAGTGGAGAGGGAGGAAAGGTGGAGGGCACTTAAAAGGTTGAATGACATAGCTCACGGGCGGGACCTAACATGAGCCTTTTGCTACCCAAGTCCTTATTTTTGCGTTTAACCCCTCTTTCAAAGAAAAATAGTGTAAGACTCATCTACCCACATCTGAAAACCTTTAGATTTCAATTCCAAACTTTATTGCCTCCATAGCACTATCGCATATCGTAGATTGAACAGTTTACAACATAAAAAGGAATCGGTGGTGTGATGCAAAAGGGAAGTGACGTGGAGGGAAGGTGACGTGGAGGGTAAGAAGTGGGACTAGACTGCAGTGCATATCGCAATTTTTAGCTTTTAGTTATAAGCATGGAGGATGTAAACTTTAAAAACTGTGAAAAGCGACGCACGGGGAAGGAGGTGAATGAGGTGACAGGGAAGAAGTGGGACCGGATCATAGGCACACATTTCAACTTTTAAGTTTTATTTATAAGTTACGGGGTTAAGTCTTAAAATTTGCGAAGTGAGGGGAAGAGGGGCCCGCTTGCAATTGGCGGAGTGTTATGAATTGGAGAAAGTCTTTTAAGAAGTAAGTGTTATCAAGTTTTATATGATATAACAATGTATTGCAATGGTTGTGTAATGGGGGCGGAGCTGCTGAGGTGGGGCCAACTTACCGCATCACAAATTAAAATAAATATGTTGCAGGTGCTCGCAAAGGTAAAACAAATGCGATGTGATGTCTCAAGTCGCCGATCGCATTATTTAAAGTTTAGCTCCAATGCAAAACATGAAAAAACTGCAAAATGCGATGAGGGCCCCACTCTAATCGCGATCGGGGAATGAAAAGCGATGAAACGGTAAAGATGGAAGGGTAAAGCGGAAAGGCGGAAGAAAGGTAAGGTAACATATATTTGAATGGAAAATGAAATGGAAGGGAAGCGTGGTAGGGAATGGGTCCCACTTCATATTGCATCGGTGGTTTATAAGTGTTAATAACATCGCAGTTAATTGTTATGATTTGTGATGGCCGATATGCGAGGAAGGTAAGGGGTCCTACCAATGGTTTAAGCAGCCTTTTGTTATATATATGATATGCGATATATATATATATATATATATATATATATATATATAACGTTAATTTTCTATAACATGACTTTTGGATGGGTGGCGGAGCTTATAAAATAAAGTCTGAAACTTTATAATAAATGGGTTGACAAAGTAATAAGCCCTGAAAGTTTATATATGTGGGCTTTGGGGTTTGAATGGGATTCAGATCATTCAAAATATGGAGGAAATGAGGGGGGAAAAGAGGGTGAATGAAATGAAATGGAACGAGGGCAGAAATAAAGTTTGATCCCCATCACACCTAATCAGTAAAACTCTCTTCTTTCAACTGAATTAAATGGGAGATAGATTCATTTGATCCTCTTGACAGCCAGAATCTCCCTTTCTTTTCTAAAAATAAATGATAGTCATGGAATATTATTTTCAATATTAAAGATATAAGAAATAATAAGTCACCTTGTGATACTATGAAATACAGGAGTCTAACACGTCACAACAAAATAATGTTGCATAATACAAATGAAATCATAAGACACTATGGCTATGTGCCAAATGCATCAGCAACTCCTTCATAAAACAAGTGTGTGAATCACCATAAAAAAACCTACCCAATAACATACCACAACTTTTCCAAACAAAATCTACTACAACAACATCAAATATGAACTATATTGAATCATGCTTCACATGTGGTCATTATGCAATAATAAGCACTCAAAGAATTAACCGTTGATTCTCTCCACTAGGTATGAAGCATAATCTCACTATTTAGCCTTTTGTCCACACATACACTCAACATTTAACTCCATCAACAACCACAAATCTCACAATACAAGAATATAAAACATTTAGGGATAAATTTAGCTTGAGGCTAAGATCAAAGGTGCACAAATTGGACCAAATAAATCCACTAAGGTCACTACAAGTGCACTAAATGCATTCACATCATGAGAGGAACTTTGTAAACAATTTGTTACCTTTTTCACTAATTCTGAAAGCCTCTGGGAATTTCAAAGTTAATTTTCTTTCAAACAATGCAAGGAATGCCGAGAAAATATCGTGAAAACCCTTAGTCACTCCCTTGACCCCACCTGAATTTGATTGTGGCTATAACCACTCCCTTGAGCATGTCTCCATGTGACTATAGGTTTCTAACCGCTCCCATAGGATTATGTTCATGTGACTATGGATAAAACTGAGGGAAATCACCATGCCTTCAACTTAGAAACTCTCCCACCTATTGGATTCTCTTCTTCAGCTCCTGTACATTCCTCCATGCCTCTAACATGGACTTTTACACCTATGAAATTAGATCAAACATTCCTCCCAAGTTTTACTGCCAAGTTTCCCTAGAAGGGCCAATAAACAAGGTTAAGAAGTGTGCTAATAAGTCCTCCACTCTCCATCAGACCTATGAACAAGCTGCAACACAACTGAATAGACCTCCGAAACTTTGTAGCATTGTCGTCAATCCATAAAAATACTACAATTCATCTCCATGAAGCATAGACATGAAGACCTAATGAGTACCTAGTTGACAACTCAACTAGTGTGCCATCAACAATCTCGAGCACATGTAGATCTGTATGATCAATGGTAGCAGCACCATCTACCTGTAGCAACATCAACAACTGGCATGAAATGTAGATCAATGCACATGCCAACCTCCATGAACATCATACAACCATCAAGCTACTAATGTTTCATCAAGTGTTCCATCATCATAGGACCAAAATCACTACCAACATGTACTAAAACAAGTGACATCAATTCCAGCCACTAGGACCACCAAGCCAAACACATATGCACATGAAAAGCAGTACCGTGAACTTGCTGACATCAATGCCAACAATCTCCCCCTTTGGCATTGATGTCAACCTCAACAACATGTGAGGTTTATCTCAATACATATCCAAAAACTTAATCTACACCCTTTGACATCAATGGAAAAGGGTCAAATCCATATGAATAGGTAACAAGAAATAAAGTACATTCTGGAGCATACATCTCTACATGGCTGAAATATAATGCAATCAATGATCATCCATGTATCCATATAAAGAGCAAGAAACATATAGAACCAATCATCATCTAAAGAAGGATACCAATTGACAACTACTAGTTGTAAGCAACATCATGCTAACATAAGGAAGCCATCATCCACATATGCAACATCATATAATATCAAAAATGAGAAACATCAAGTATATGCATCATCCAAAACTCCTCTCCATAAAAATATCATATGAGGATACCACACACAATCTCCCCCATAGCACCAACTTCATAACATCTCATCACATGATGCCAAAAACCCCACTGCCATAGCATGGTATGAGGTGTAGCATGAACACATCCAAACGAATCATAATGCCAACAATGTATGTTTTAAGTAAATAGGAAAAAATAATTCTCTCCTTGAACATGTGTCATCTCCACGCTGTAGAGATACCAATTTTTGGGTTGAAATGACTGCTTCCATTGCAAACAATGCTTCCTTTGATAAACAGAAGAACCATATGGACTGAGACTCCATATGACCATGACTCGAGTGAAATATACATGATAAATACATAGTTGTAGCAACTACATAATTCCTCATACATGACGAATATATGGCTATAACATGATCTCATGACTCATGGCTAAATGACCCAAATGATAGTACAACATAAGTACATGGCTCCATGAGCATTAAACATGAATATATAAATAAATACATGGCATGTATGATCATCTCCTATGTACCAATGAATCAAATACATAATACATCATGAAAATTACATTATCATTAGCTCATACATGTGGCTGCAAAAAAGATTCCATATGACTCGTCCATAACAATTCTATCATCAAGATGACTCAATACTATTGACTCAACTCAATACCATCATAAAATTATCAAATAATAGTAAATAGATGGGTGTAATAAACTTCATCTGACATCCTATACATTGTTGTTCTATGTCACAAGTCATCCCAATACATCATGAAATCATATCATAATCTATGAATGGATGCACATATTTTCAACCAAATGTTAGTGGAATCCGAAAACATATGCATGGCTAAAAAACATGCTCATTTTAACTCATGAATACATATTTAAATCTACCACAAATGACTAAATGAAAAGAAATAAAGAAAATTCTAGATATCACATGTAAATCCATACCATGCATAGCTCCCCCTGAGCTCAAGATACCTCCAATAGGAAGGTTTATCCTGTGGACTTGAAAGTGCATGAGGCTAAATGAACTCATCATATGTTGCCGCAAACACTATTATGTGCTCTGCCTGAGGTTATGAACCTATCATGAATCCTGCGGTCCTCTATAAGTATGCAGGAAATTATCATGGACTGCAAGAGGGAATTATCTTCACTACTTGAAGAGTGGATGCTCCTTATTTAGCCACATTTTATTGGGTTGCTTCTTCTCCTCTTTGATCTGCTTCTTCTCTTCCTTCACGTACTTCCTTTATTGCTTCACTTTTTTGAGCTAGATACTCTCTTTTTTTTTGCTTCTTTTGACAATTTCGACTTGTGTAATGGGGCAACAAACAATCTCTTTCCATATGGCCAAATCTATGGAAAATATAGCACTCCACATGACTAAAAGGATCAACTCTTCTTTTTCTCATGTCAAATATAAACAGTGCATGAAATGTTTTTCTCCTCCAATGATTAGACCTGCAATATGTTGCCTTATGGAAAATAGGTGACATAAGTTACAATAACCATAAAAAAATAGTTATACCTATTAGCCATTGTCCTTAGCTGCTAGAATTTCTAGAATCTCTACTGATATGGTCTATACAATCTGCTCCTACAATTAGCTGCAATATGCCCAAACTTGTGACAATTGTAACATTCTACATTATTCAAAAAAGTAAAAAAATGACTTTTATTCCTTTGAAATATTACATATATTTCACGATTATATCTAGGAGAAAATGATATTCTGAATGTAGGTGCTCCTTTAAATTATTCTTTGTTGTTGGTTCTACTGCTTGATCGGATGTTGGTTATGCTTACTTTTCTATTGTTGGTTCTTTTTTTTGTTATTCAGTTGTTGGATCTCCTTCGTGTTTCCTTGGATCTAGCTTTTGCTGCTACTATTGTTTTCTACAAGTTTCTTGGGTTATTCTTTGATGTTTTTGCCTTCATGCAAACTAGATTCACCCTTTTGAAATACAAGATCATATTTATCCAATGGTGATATTTT
>CM076584.1:331447942-331491460 GCA_034641835.2 Pinus albicaulis
GTCAACGTTGAGAGGAGATTTCAATGGATTTTATCACAGGTTTACCTAAGTCCGAAGGAAAGAGTGTCATCATGGTGGTAGTTGATAGACTTACCAAGTATGCACACTTTTGTGCATTATCTCATCCATTTAAAGCAAGTACGGTTGCTACTACATTTATGGATAGAATTCAAAAGCTACATGGAAGCCCAAGGGTTATTGTGAGCGACAGAGATCCCATTTTTACTCGAAATTTTTGGACGGAGTTATTTTCTTGTTTGGGTACTCAATTAGCTCATAGCTCATCTTATCATCCTCAATCTGATGGTCAAACTGAGATAGTAAATAAATGTTTGGAAGGATATCTTCGTTGTTTTGTGTCTGATAAACAAACACAATGGGTCAAGTGGTTACCTCTTGCTGAATGGTGGTATAACACTTCCTTCCATACTGCAGCAAAAATGACCCCATTTATGGCACTTTATGGATATCATCCACCATCCATTACATCATCTTTAAGGGAAAATTCGAAGGTTCAAGCAGTGGAAGATCACATCGAGCATCAGCAAGAAGTTCTCCAACTCTTAAAGGATAACCTGAATTTGGCACAAAATCGAATGAAACAACGGGCAGATCAACATCGTAGCGAGAGAAGTTTTGATGTAGGAGATTGGGTATTTTTACGGCTACAACCATACAAACAAATGTCCCTCAAGCAAGTAAAGAAGGATAATAAATTATCGCCAAAGTACTATGGTCCTTACAAGGTGTTGCAAAAGATTGGTACTATGGCATACAAATTGGAGCTTCCTGCTTCTTCGCGAGTACATCCGGTTTTCCATGTTTCATGCTTAAAGAAGGTTATAGGTGAAGATCTTCCAGTTCAAACAGTATTGCCAGAACTTGATGGGGAAGGGAAAATCATATTGGAACCTGAAGCAGTCATGGAAAAAAGAACTCGACAACTACGGAATCGATCAATTTCCGAGTATCTCATCAAGTGGAAGAACTTACCCACTGAAGATTCTACATGGGAGGATGAGAATTTTATACAGAAGCACCCGGAGCTACTCAAGTGTTGAGGACAACACTTTTTTGAAGGAAAGGGGCATGTTAGGTCCCTATATCACTAGTATAACCCCTTATTATTGTTAGTGTAAACCCCTTATTGTTATTATTGTACCCTTGTAACCCCCATTTTGTTATTATTGTGCCCTTAAATTATTATTGTTAGGTCGGCTAGGATTACATTGTGGCCCACTAGGATTACATTATGGCCCCATGGACTCCTATATATAGAAAGGAGGTTTTGTGAATTGTATCATCAAAGAATTTTTCATTTATGTAATGTATTGGAGGTTGCCCCCTCGAAGTGGCTCATTTCTAAGGCGTTTATATCTCTTTTCTTCTCTTTTTGAGTTGGTTACACAACAATATCCAAGAAGAGCCTGGGATAATCTCTAGAGGAAAAATTTCACATCATGAAGAAGAAGAACCTACTGCATTTTGAGCGTATGACAAGAGAAAGAAAGTTAATAAAAAGAAAATTTCTTTCAAATCAAATAAAAATAATCTAAACATGTCAAAAGTTAGATGCTTTAATTGTCAAAAACATGGACACTTTACTTGTGACTGTAAAGAAAGAAGAAGAACACCTAGACTCAAAAACAAATTTAATTATAGAAAAGACTCTTCTGAAAATCAAAGAAAAGGTCATCCTAAGAAAACAAGAAATCCAAGATATAGAAATAATGCAGCGGAAACTCAATCAGAATATTTTTTTGCTTCTGTTATTTCCAGTTCTTCTTTTGAAGATTCATTTGATAGTTGGTTGGTTGATAGTGGTGCTTCCAAACACTTTACTGGTTACAAAGAAGCACTCTCTAATCTAGTTGAGAGGGAGACTAATTTAAATGTTATCCTTGGAGATAATTCTACTCACCGAGTTAAAGGTTATGGTTCAGTTTCATTTTAGATAGATGATGGCAAATCTATTTTCTGCAATAAGTTTTGTACTTGGTTTGAAAAATAATCTTGTATCCATATATGTTTTAGAAGATAAATGAATGAAAATTGTTTTTATTAATGGAAAAGTTCAAACTTGGCTTTCGAACTCATTCATGCAATGGTCCATGATACCAATTTTTAGTGTGAGCTATAGCACAAAAGATTCGCTCACCTACACTACAAAGCCTTACCTCATGTAAGGAATATGGTTTCTGGAATACCTGAGATCACAATGGATCATGAAGGAGTTTTCTCAGGATGTGCAAGTGGAAGGCATATAAAGAGACCATTCCCTTCAAACAAACAAAAAAACTAGCCAGGTACTCCAACTGATACATTCTGATTTATGTGGACCTATGCATATTACTTCTCTTGGTGGCTACTTGTATTTCATGATTTTTGTTGATGAATTTTATCGCAAGACATGGATATTCATTTTGAAAAAGAAAGGGGCAGCATTTGACATGTTCAGAGATTTCAAGGCTTTGATTGAAAATCAAACTAGAAAGTTGATCAAAGCTTTCAAATCTAATAATGGGAGAGAGTTCGCCTCCAATGATTTTAATGATCTTTCCAAAGACGTCAGAATAAATAAAGAAACCATTGTATCATACAATCCACAACAAAATGGTGTGGCTGAGAGGAAGAATAGAACCATTATGGAAGCAGTCAGAGCCAAGTTGCATGATCAAAAGCTACCAAAATTTCTGTGGGGAGAAGTTGCAAATATTTTTGTTTATATGCAAAACAGAACTCCTCATCAAATCTTAGACAATAAGACTCCTAAAGAAGTCTTCACTAGTAAAAGGCCTGAGGTGAGTCATTTGAGGATCTTTGGTTGTCCTATGTACTTCCATGTGTCGAAAGAGAAAAGGAACAAAGAGGAAGCTTCTGTTAAGAATTTGGAGGCCTGGAGATTAATACAAATTCTCTTCTTGATAATTACTTGTGAGCTTGCTTGAGTTACTTATGTCTTTCTTTCTTTAGCTTAGTTAGTCTTTCATCAAGTCAATTATCAAAATGCACAAGACACAAAATTAGGCTCCTAGAGCCAGGGCAAAACCTCTCCCTCCTGGAGAGGAAAATCTGCAAAGAATTCTTCTTATAGATCTTCAAATGACAAGTACCATGACCAAGACTTAGTCCCTTAACCTAGATATGCTTCCAAGACCTTGATACAGCTTCTTCAGATGATCCAAAACTCTACTCTTCTCTTTTATAACAATCTGCACTATTCTGCACTTGACCTAGAGAACTCGGTCTCGTTTCACACCTTTCAAATTGATCTCTTTTCATGCACTGTGTGAGTGAACTTACTTCAGGACCTCCTTTAGACAAATCCGCACTTTGACTGTTTTACTTTACTTCTACTTCTGTGTCACACTGCCTCTAAATTCCGCATCCATCTTCTTATATAGACAGTATATGTAATAGCTTCTTGACTCTGTACTTATACAAAAATCCAGAATATTATTTCTTCCAGAAGTCTGTTATACAGTCCAGTGGAATCCGCAATGATATCCCTTTAGGTTGTCTGCACTGATCTTAACTTATATCCGCATTTGATCTTGTCTCAAATCCGAACTTGATCCTGTTGACCGAAAAACATGTGCACAAATGATCTACAGGTTCAGGTATATATATTGGACTGTTCCAGCTATTAGGTCGACCATCCAGCTATGTATTATGTCGACTTGTCCATTGTGAATGGGCCTACATGAAGTGTGATTTCTTCAGCATTTAATGTGACATTCTCCACTGTAAATACAATTTGTCTTTCATCGTTGATTAAGGGTTGTTGTGAGCTAGTCTTCCAGCCTAGTTTGAGAGTTGTTAGGTGTCCTTTTTCCACAAGGTCTTGGAGCATATATTTGCTAGATGAACACGACACTTAATTACATTTTATACCTAGAGGACACAAAACCTAATAGACATCAAAAAGAATTATATTAACCTATATAGTAAAATTTTGCTTATGAAACCCATGAAGCAAGTGCAACAAAATACATTTTATTATTTTTGTCTTCTTCTTTACATAAATACATAATTACATACTCAACATGAAGACCGACCTAGTTACACTTTTCAACACTCCCTCTTAACTAGGGAGGTATTCATACAAGTACATGGTCACTTTCAAACTGAAAAATCTCATAAGAATATCGGATTGGTAATCGCATCGGTATAGCATCATATCAACTAGCATTGTCCTAGTGCAAGGCCTTGACTAACAGCCCCATCTCTCAACGAGACAATGGGCTACAATGCTGGCGAGACACATGACTTATAGACACCATAGTCATTGTCTCTCCAAGGTACATACTCCACCCGAGTGTTCCCAAAGTATGACCTTCTTGGACTATTCTTCTCTTGGATAGCTAGCCCTCAAAGAATATCAGTCCCCGGCTACTTTTATCTTGAATGCCCTAACACATTCTCAAAGAGTATCGAATGCCAGATGATTACCCAATCCTCCATTCTGTCTTCCCAAATGAAGACCAGAATGATGTGTCTATCTCTCCCTCTCAGCCAGGGAGGACCTATTCCACAAGGGAATGTACTCATTCATGTATAAGGAATGTACCTAAGCTCATTCTTAGGAATTACCCAGTTACTTCCAAGTAAGAAACTAATTACCAGGCTCCCTCTCAATCAGTGACTTGCAGCAACAATGGTGAGACACCCAGCTTCTCATGAAGAGTTCCTCCCCTCGATGTCGTGGATTTCCATATTGAGGAATCTTCAACTTTTAGCTCCGTAGGGCACAAATCATCCATCACTTTTATTCATGAGTCGTGTCATCTACTAGAAATTGATTCATCTGTCTTTCTCATCTGGTTCTCCTTTATGCCATGTTGCTTTCCTTCGAATCATCTCCAAGGATCATATATCCTTTCTCATGATTAGCAGCCCTGCACAAATTGATCCAAAATAAACATATACATATGAACTTTTAAAACAAAAGTTACCTCAGTGATGATCTTTCACCATGACATCTTCCTGTAGGCATCGACATCCTATATTCAGATTGACACATCTCCTAATGATATGTTTTGCCAAGGGTCTCCTTCTTTACCAAACTTCTGTCAGAGTCTACATATCTTCCTAGGAGATCTCTTAGTCACATCTTCTTGGCTTCCGAATGATAACTACCTCTTGACATGGTTGCATTTCATGATCTCTTCCTTTCTGCACATTCTCCATTCCCAGGAACTTACAAATTTTCCAGTTTCTCGTTCATATACGACCACCTCATATTCCATGAGGACATATTATATTGATTTCATATGTCAGTGCACCGAGAGATCCTTCTTCATAGATCATACTTCTAAATATGGAAGTCTATTACCTGCAACCATATGACTTCACAGCATCCAGTGTCAGCATATATATATATATATATATATATATATATATATATATATATATATATATATACATACCTTGTACCTTTTTTTTTCTTGAGTCATCCTGTAGCAATTTCTCTAGAATGAAGAGCTTCATTCCTTTGGCCTGCTCCATTAATATGTCATCACATCCCAGAATTATGTTTCCATGATGACCCTTGATCTTGATGACTGCTTTACATTAGTAATCTTATCAGAGAGGTTTTCCCAGAGTTGATTCACTAAGAGCTCCTAACATGCTTTTTATCGTGATGCTATAATATACATTGCTTCCTATCATATTGTTTTACAACCAACAGAAATCACTTAAAGGAGAAGATGATCTCAATCATAGTAGAGATCCATTGCTTCTTCTTTCTTAGATTTCTTTGCATCAGGTCCTTCCCTCACATCTGAGATATGGGCTTCTCCCCCTTTCCTCTTGTCTTTGTCAGATTTATGACAATCTCTTTTATAATGCCCAAGTTCATTACATCCAAAGCATCATACGTTGTCCATATTCCTTCTTTTATTCTAAGGGCCAAATTTTCTAAATCTTCCTTTCTTCCTGTATGTGATTGCAAAGGCATGATTCTCTTCACTTGGTCTTGTATCAGCTTTGGCTTTTAGTCTTGTTTCCTCTATTTTACATAGAGACCATAAATCATGGAATGGGGTGGCTTCTTTCTTCTCGTATAAACTAGAAGTGAAGTTTCCCCATTCCTCTGGTAGAGCATTTAGCACCACTGTAGTCATCTCAGTGTCAAACATTACTTCTCCTAGTTCCTGCAATTGATATCTTATTTCATAAATCCTCATAAAGTATGGAGTGATTCGTTCTTCCCTTGATAATTTCATTTTGTATAGTTCTTGTCCCAGAGAGATTGCTTCTCCTATAGTACTCACAGAAAATAGCTCCACCAATTTCTTATATATTTCTTTTGCAGACTTTAGTTTTGATACATGAGGAATGAGTGAGTCCTTAATCGATTCTATGAGAGTCCTATGGGCTCTAATTTCTCCCTTCATGTACTTGGCATGAGCTGGAGCTTCTTCTTTTGGAGGTTGGATTGTAGAACCTTCAATATATTCCATAACTTCGTCTTCAATCAAACTCAAATTTGTCCTCTTCTTCCATGCACTAAAGTTCGATGACCCAACTAGCTTGTTGCTCTCTTTACAATAAGTCATTTTGATAGATTTAAGTAGGGTCATAGATACTTACTTGAGTAGAGTGGCTTGCAACTTCCTTGATGATGTTTGAAGATGAAGTCAAGGGTTTCCTTTAAGATAGGAATCTTCAATGTAGGAGATCTTGAATCCTTGATGAAGGATATCTTTAGAAGTTGAGGTCCTCCTTTTAACAAAGTCTTGAATGTGAATCTTTGATGGCAAAGATTACTTTCTTGATTGAGTTGATCCTTTAAATGAGATAGGAGATCTTTCTTGAAGTAGTTAGAGAGTCTCCCTATTCAAACTGATTTGATTTTCCAACCTAAACTTTTGATCTTTGCTTCCTGGAGTGTCTCCTTCGTCAAGCAGCCCTTGAGTTCAGCACCTTAGCTCTGAAACCATGTTGAGAATTTGGAGGGCTAGAGATTAATACAAATTCTCTTCTTGATAATTACTTGTGAGCTTGCTTGAGTTACTTATGTCTTTCTTTCTTTAACTTAGTTAGTCTTTCATCAAGTCAATTACCAAAATGCACGAGACACAAAATTAGGCTCCTAGAGCTAGTGCAAAACCTCTCCCTCTTGGAGAGGAAAACCCGCAAAGAATTCTTCTTATATATCTTCAAATGACAAGTACCATGACCAAGACTCAGACCCTTGACCTAGATATGCTTCCAAGACCTTGATACAACTTCTTCAGATGATCCAAAACTCGACTCTTCTCTTTTATAACAATAAGCAATGTTCTGCACTTGACCTAGAGAACTCGGTCTCTTTTCACACCTTTCAAATTGATCTCTTTTAATGCACTGTGTGAGTGAGCTTACTTCAGGACCTTCTTTAAACAAATTCGCACTTTGATTGTTGTACTTTACTTCTACTTCTGTGTCACACTGCCGCTGAATTTTGCATCCTTCTTCCTCTTATATAGACAGTATATGTAATAGCTTATTGACCATGTACTTATACAAAAATCCGCAATACTATTTCTTCCAGAAGTCTGCTATATAGTCGAGTGGAATACGCAATGATATCCCTTTAGGTTATCCACACTAATCTTAACTAATATCCGTTGTCTCAAATCCAGACTTGATCCTATTTTACATCTGCACTTTATCTTGTCTTATCTTCGCATCTTTTTCATTACAGAGATCCTCATTTCTCCTCAGAACTATCTGCAAATATGTCACTATGTTGACCAAAAAACATGTGCACAAATGATCTGCAGGTTCAAGTATATATATTGGATTGTTCCAGCTATTAGGCCGACCATCCAGCTATGTATTAGGTCGACTTGTCCACTGTGAATAGGCTGACATGAAGTGTAATTTCTTCAACATTTAATGTGCCATTCTCCACTGTAAATACATCTTGTCTTTCATCGTTGATTGAGGGTTGTTGTGAGCTAGTCTTCCAGCCTAGTTTGAGGGTTATTAGGTGTCCTTTTTCCACAAGGTCTTGGAGCATATATTTTCTAGATGAACACGACACTTAATTACATTTTATACCTAGAGGACACAAAACCTAATAGACATCAAGAAGAAGTCTATTAACCTATATAATAAAATCTTTCTTTTGAAACCCACGAAGCAAGTGCAACAAAATACATTTTATTATTTTTGTCTTCTTCTTTACATAAATACATAATTGCATAGTCAACATGAAGACCGACCTAGTTACACTTTTAAATAGCTTCAAGTAAGAAAGGTATGTCTGTTGTTTACTGTGATGATTCAAAAGATTATAGAATTTATGTACCTATTCAAAGAACTATAGATTTTAGCAAATACGTAACATTTGATGGAGATGCGGCTCTTAGAAAAGCAAGGAACTCTCATCATCCTGCCATTGTTGAAAGACAAGTTGTTAATGAAAAAGAGTTTGCATCTGAGTCTGAACCGGAACATGAGAATGAGCTTGTTGACAATCCACTAGCTTCCATGGATCCTTTAGATCATCACCCACATGATCGTCCTACCATAAAGAGACCATTATGGTTGTGAGATATCTTGCAAGATGTTGAACAACATGTTGCCCCAAGAGGAACATTCAAAGAAAGTAAGAAGTCAAGTTGGTTTCAGGGCTATGTTGTTTCCATGAGCAACATCATTCAGGCAAAACCATGCACCTTTGATTAATCCCTTTCATGCCCACTAGGTTGTTGCAAAACATGTACTCAAATACTTGCATGGAACTATGAATCTAGGATTGAAATACACTACTAAAAAAGTATGACTTCAAGGATATACTGATGTTGATTAGGCTAGTGACTCTGCTGATAGAAAGAGTAGTTTTGGGTGTTTCTTTAGCTTGGGATCTTCCAAGATCTCTTGGATGAGCAGAAAGCAGAAGTCTGTTGCATTGAGTACAACTGAAGTTGAGTACATTCTTGTTAGCATGACTAGTTGTGAGGTAGTTTGGTTGAGCAAGTTTTTTGGGAACTATTTGAACAAGTGTGAGAGCAAGTGAAGGGTAAGAGCAAGAGAAGAGCTAGAAGATGTGTGAAGGACAAGATTTGATCAAGAGAAGGAAGAGATCTTCAAGCAAAGAGCAAAAGCACTTCAACTGCAAGTTGATCAGACATTGGTGACTTTATTCATTCTCTCTCTCTCTCTCTCACACACACACACACACACACAATATGTACTCTGTTGAACAATTGAAGAAATCTAAAAGAAGTAGAATCATTTAGGTTTTCACCTTGTAGGTTTTTGTTAAATTTGGAAACTAGGGCCATAATCCACTTTGCACTGCTCATATGATGGAGATGATATTTTGGTTGGATTCCTCTTTCATAAAGGTGCAAGATTCATCTAAAGATCATCTTGTTTAGATGAGCAGAAGTTGGATTTTGAATTTATTTTCCACACGTGCAATTTGTCAAGATCGGCCAGAATTGTAATGTAGGCTCACAAGCCCCAAAAGATGTGTAACACACCCTCATTAATGGATACAAATAGGAGAGACTAAATCCTCATTTTGGACATCATCTCCTAACACATTCTTTCTCCTTCTGATTGGTTCGTACAGCCTTAGGAGACATTCTGATTGTGGGAGGCCGAATTTGGTGGCACAAAAATCGAGGAATTCCGAGTTGATTTCACTATTGCGTTGACCACAACGTTGAGTGTAGATTTGACCACATTGTTGACCAGGTTTGACTGAGGAATTACACATTGTTTTAGGTTGACTTTGACTATTTCATGAGGTCGAGTTTGACTGGATTTGACTGAGCTCCATTGGGAGACATTTTGTTGGTTTGACCAATGTTGACTTTGCTGGATAGGGCATACTATTGATTGCTGAAAATTGTACTTTGTCTCCCACATTGGGGTTTTTCCCTGGCATCAGCCAAATTATTGTTTTCTCTTGCTTTGGCTTGTCTTCTGGTTATTTATTTATGTTCTATCAGCGTTTACTGTCAATGTTAATGTGATTGCATAACAGGAAATTGAATTGGGCTAATAAGAAAGATTGAAGTAAATTGCTTTAAGCATAGAACATACCATCGTTAACTAAAATTAACATGGAATCAGAGTTGAGGTGAAGACAAAGCCCAAGTAAGACTGAGAAGAGCAATCACTGAAAGTTGATTAGATAAGGACTAGGGTCGATGGTTTCCTCATTATACTTCAAATATGATGACAAGATCAATGATAAGTCTGATTATCATGCTTGAAAATGTCCTTGCATCTGACATTGGAGGAACAAGATGTTATGGATTACGTGCAGGGAAAGATCACTGAGCCTCCAAATGCATTAGCTGCCACTAAAACAAAGTACAAGAAAGGGGAAAACAAGGCGAAGAAAATCATCAGGGATTCTATTCATAAGCACTTGGTTGCTTATATCTCTGCGTTGGGCACATCTAAGGAGATGTATGATAAGTTGGTTCAGGGCTAGCAATGCTAATCAAATTCTCTTTTCAAAGAACAAGTTGAAGAACATCAAGATGGACAAGGGAGAGCCCATACAATACTATTTCATGAGGCTCACCGAAATCAAGAATGATCTCTTAGCTATGAAGAGGTCATAGTTGATTGAGAGCTCACTCTCATTGCTCTTGGAGGACTTCTGTTAATTTTGGGCAACTAGGTCCAAACTCCATGTTGCATTTCTCATATGATGGAGATGATATTTTTGTTGGATTCCTCTTTAGGAGAGGTGCAAGATTGATCGAAAGATCATCTTGTT
Organism: Pinus albicaulis; assembly: GCA_034641835.2. Taxonomy (NCBI): domain Eukaryota; kingdom Viridiplantae; phylum Streptophyta; class Pinopsida; order Pinales; family Pinaceae; genus Pinus; species Pinus albicaulis. Next base: position 331,458,681 of record CM076584.1, read on the forward strand.
TGGATGAGCATAACTTATATTTTGAATTTATTTTTCAACACATGTGCAAATTGTCAAGGCCGGCAAGAATTGTAATGTAGGCTCACAAGCCCCATAAGATGTGTCACACACCCTCATTGATGGATATAAATTGGAGAGACTTGATGCTCATTTGCTCATCAACTCATCAAACACATTCTTCCTCATTTGATTGGCTCGTACAACCTTTGGAGGCTTCTCTTTCTCTCCCACGTGTGAAACAAGTTACTGATATTTTCGGATTGGTTTAGGGCAAATCTGGACGAAGTTGATCAGCATTGACTTTGGGTCCATCCTCATGATTTGACTGTTTTCTACACTGGAAATTCGATTTTGGAAGGCCACATTGGAAGGCACAGAAATCGAGGAAATTTGTTCACTTTGACTACAGCACTTGATCGCAGCACTTTGACTACAGTGTTGGCCGCAGTTGACCGCAGGTTGACTATCCTTGACTGCGGGAAATTGACTTGCGTTGACTGGTTTTGAGGGTTGATTTGTGGGTTGTGTGTGACACTGAAGAAAGGCAGAGTTTGACCAAGTTTGACTGAACCTACTTGGAGGTTGGAAGAGCTGGTTTAACCAACGAAAGTCTTTGCTGGCTAGGGCATCCTGTTGACTGATGTAACAAACATTTCTCTCTATCTTTGTTGAACAAGAAGAATTGCAAATTCTGATTTATTGTATTGGCTTGTCTTCTATCGATTTATTATTATGTTCTATCATCATTTACTTTTAATGATTATGTGATTGCTTATCTGAAATTGAATCGGACTAAATAAGAAGAAAGATTGAAGTAAACTACATTAAGCATAGAACATACCATGCTTATCTAAAATTAACATGGTATCAGAGTTGAGGTGAAGACAAAGCCCAAGCAAGTGTGAAAATCAATCACCGAAGAAGTTGAAAATCAAGGACTGAAATCAATGGCCTCCTTATCATGCAAGGGTTTCAAATCTGATGATAAGTTGACTGACAAGTATGATTATCATGCTTGGAAAATGTCTTTGGATTTTATATTGGAAGACCAAGATCTTATGGATTATGTGCAAGGGAAGATCAATGAGCCTCCATCAAATGCACTGGCTACCACTAAGACAAAGTACAAGAAAGGGGAAGTCAATGCGAAGAATATCATCAGGGATTATATTCATAAGCACTTGGTTGCTTATATCTCTAAGTTGGGCACATCTAAAGAGATGTATGATAAGTTGGTTAGCATGTTGAGGGCTAGCAATGCTAATCAAATTTTCCTTTGGAAGAACAAGTTGAAGAATATCAAAAAGGGCAAAGAAGAATCCATCCAATCTTATTTTATGAGGTTCACAGAAATGAAGAATGATATCTTAGTTATTGGAGAAGCCATAACTGACTGAGAGTTCGTTCTCATTGCCCTTGGAGGTCTCCCCCGAGATTGGTATGTATTCAATACTACTATTCTTAATAATAATGTGATTCCTGATTTTGATGAATTGTTGATGAGATGCATGTGAAAATTTCTAAACATAGAAATCCTACTAAAGTGTCTTGATTTACTTTTCCTACTTGATTTACATTTACAAGTTAATTTTCTAAATTACAGTAAAATTAGCAAAGTAAACACAACTGCAGCCTACACATTTACAGATCATTTACTGAACATTACGCACACATGACAAAGTGACAGATTTTTCGAACAATTGTCCCTGGAAAAGCCTAATGGGGGAAAACCAGTGCAGCTAGCTCTAGAGGGTTTTATTACTATGCAGAGTCTGAATACAACAATATATGGGCACCAGACATGGTTGGCACTACAGAGAAAATACATGGCAGTAATACCTCTTTCACTCAGAGACAAAAAATAAGGTTGATTCACACCCTCAAACGGGGTTTACAGAACTCAAGCCATTTCTGCCCCACCGAAAACCCCAGCGATGTCCCTCAGCCCTCTGTGTCAGCCTTTCTGGCATGTGTCAGCCTCTGCACTGCCCTGGAAAGGCCTGCGTCACCCTCTCTGGGGTTATGTTGCCCCTGCGTTGCCCTGACTGGGCTTGTGTCACCCCTGAAGGGTTCCTGCTTCCTTCTGTGTGCCTTTGGTTGAACTGCCTAGCTCTGGTTGTCCTCTAAGCTGCCTAATATACTACCTCTCTGCAATTGTTGTATTCTTGGCCTCAGATCAGATCATCCCTTGCCAATCACTGCCCCTCACCGCACTGCAAACTCACTTTGGAATTCTTAGCAAACCACGCCCTAGAATTTCGACTTAGCTTCAGTGCTCTGCCAATGTGTGAGTTCTCCCACTGACCCCAAGCGCTTCTCTTACACTTTTCTCATTGGCAAACCAACAGTCGTGATCTAATCTCTAATCAATGGCTAAGATTAGAAGTTGTTTGATCCACATCACTTAGAACATTCTCATCACATGTTTAATTTAATTCACTTTAATCTTTTAATTTTCCTAAGTTAGACTTAGGCTCCTTAATTAAAAATATTAATTATTTGAATAACTATTAAACCAGATGGAATTTCTCCAAACGCTTTCTGGGTCTTGGAGATCTCATGTACTCCAGCTCCTCCACAAAATTTCGGAGCTATAGCACATCCGATGCTAGCCCAAAATCTCAACACTCCCTCTTAGCGAGGAGTGTGCTCTAACAATACTTCCACATTGAAGCATTTCCCTAATCTCTGGCATTGGTCCCCGCGTTGATGCTTGGTCTGTTGCCCTCCATCACTGCGTTGTTGCTGCTCTATGTACTGCTGCTTATGACTCTGCTACATCTATACTGCAACTCCCTCTCAAATTGTTGTATCGTGCTTCCAACTGCTACACTGCAACTCAGTTGCTGAGAAGTAAGCAATTGAAGGACCCCTGCCCAATCACTGACAGACAAGTCAGTTGGGTTGTATCTCAACAATGAAGCTCTCTTTGTTGCTTCTCTGCATTATCCTCCTGAAGCCACTGCACTGCTACAACTCTGCACTGCGTAAGCACTGCCTCCTCTGCATTGTTGAAGTCCCATCAGCCCCTTTGCGTTGTTGCTTCTACGTTGTTGTTGCCTATGCACTGCGCTGCTCCCTCTACTGCATCCCAGCTCTGCCCTCTGCTTCATTATGATCCTTTGCACCCATTGCGTTAAAGCTCTCGTAGCACATATGTGGTCCAATAGTTGGGCCCCTCAAGGATCCTGCCTTCACTCTGTAGCTGCTCTACAGATCAATATCGCCCCACCTCTTCTCTCGAGGCACATGAGCACTCATGGTTACATCATCATCAGAGCATCGTCTTCTTTAGCTATCGCAGCCTTGGAATCAGCTTCCTTGTCCTTCTTCCTTAGAGGACAAGCGGTGGCGAAGTGTCCACATTCACCACACCTGAAGCATCGGATCTTGGATAGATCCATCTTCTTCTTCCCTTGCTGCTTCTTGGATGAAAGAGTTGCATCTTCCTCTTCCTCCTTCACTTTGATGGATTCGGTGTTGTCTTGTCTCTTGGTCATCTGACAGATTTCCTCTTGTCGGAGGTTAGCCCACATGTCATCCCAGCTTAGAAGGTCTTGTCCGCCCAAGATGCTTTGGACAAACGTTTCCCATTCATCTGAGACTGCATTTAGACCAGTCCTCACCATGACATCATCCTCAACTTTAACCCCCCTGGCAATTAGCTGATTTCGGATCGTCTGCAACCTGAAGAGGAAAGGATCGATTTCCTCCCCCTTATTCATCACAAAGAACCTCATCTGGTTCTCCAGAAGCATCTTCTTATGGACGGATTTCCCTCGATACATTGTGGTCAACGTTGTCCACATAGCATTAGCCATCTTCTTCTCGACAATGGGTGGGACCACATGATCCTTGACCCCATCCATGTTGAATTGTGTAGCATGCGCCTCCGCTTCATTATGCTTCGCAAGAAGAGCAGCATCGGTTGGTGTAGCCAAGACGTTCTTTGCATGCTCCCGTAGTGCGTATGCCTCCAGGACCATCAGGATTCTGGCCTTCCATATAGCAAAGTTGGACAAGTCGCCCAACCTATCCTGATCACACAGTCTGTACGGCACCATCTAGCTCAAAATAATCTATTGAAACAGATACTCCTCTCCCTGTTGTTGTTGCTACTCTCAACAGAAACTCGAATCTAGGATCCTTGGGGAAAAGACACCCTCTATAGTAATTGCTCCCTCTAACAACTTATTTCCCTCCTTGGAAATCTACCAAATCCTCTAAATCAACCCTCTTCGATCACCCTCATGATCGATCCTCAGATTTCTTTGGCAAAAATCTACTGAGTGGTTGTTCTCCTCCTGCTCTTTGTCAACTTAGCTAGGCACGATTATGCATCGACAGAACCTCCACCACACCAGCAACCTCTGAATATCTGAAGCTCTGCTTCTGGACTGTGGCAAATCTGCACAACAACCTCTGAACTGGACTGCATCCGTCTGGTTGGCCTCTGCGTGAGAAGACAGGCTCAGCGCAGCGATTGCGTAGCGCAGGCTGCTCCTACGTCACTCTGGAAGGCTTTGCGTTGCCTCTACGTCACTCCGCTGGAACTGCGTCAGCCCCTGCGTGGCCTCTATTGGGATTGTGTCCTCCTGGTGATGCGTTGCCCTGTCTGGAACTCTGCTGCTTCAGCTACCTCTCTATAACAAAAAATTCTTCCATCGTTTTGTTTGTGATTCAGCTTGATTTGCAATGCTCTGATATCATGTGAAAATTTTTAAACATAGAAATTCTACTGCAGTGTCTTGATTTACTTTTCCTACTTGATTTACATTTACAAGCTAATTTTCTGAATTATTCAGTAAAATCAGCAAAGTAAACACAACTGCAGCCTACACATTTACAGATCATTTATTGAACATTGCGCACACATGACAAAGTGACAGATTTTTCAGACAAATGTCCCCGAAAAAACCCAATGCGGGAAAACCAGTGTAGCTAGCTCTAGAGTGTTTTATTATTATATAGAATCTAAATACAACAATATCTGGGCACCAGACATGGTTTTCCTGCAAAGAAAATACATGGCAGTAATACCTCTTTCACTCAAAGACAAAAAAAAATGGTTGTACACACCCTCAAACGGGATTTATAGAACTCGAACCCTTTCTGGCCCACCGGAAACCCCAACGATGTCCCTCAGCCCTCTGCGTCAGCCTTTCTGGCCTGTGTCAGCCTCTGCGCTACCCTGGAAGGGCCTACGTCACCCTCTTTGGGCTTACGCTGCCCTGACTGGGCCTACATCACCCCTTAAGGGTCTGCCTTCTACGTGGCTCTGGCTAAACTGCGTAGCTCTGGTTAGCCTCTGTGCTGCTACTTGGTATACTGCCTCTCTGTTGTTGTTGTATTCTTGGCCTCGAATCAGATCATCCCTCGTCAATCACTACCCCTCACCGCACTTCAAACTCACTTCGAAATTCTTAGCAAACCATGCCCTAGACTTTTGACTTAGCTTTAGTTCTCTGCCAATGTGTGTGTTCTCCAACTGACCCCAAGCCCTTCTCTTATAATTTTCTCGTTGGCAAACCAACTGTCATGATCTAATCTCTAATCAATGGCTAGGATTAGAAGCTGCTTGATCCATGTCACTTAGAACATTCTCACCACATATTTAATTTAATTCACTTTAATCTTTTAATTTTCCTAAGTTAGACTTAGGGTCGTTAATTAAAAAGATTAATTATTTGAATAACTATCAAACCAAATGGAATTTCTCCAAACACTTTCTGGGTCTTGAAGATCTCATGTACTCCAACTCCACAAAATTTCAGAGCTAGAGAACATCTAATGCTACCCCAAAATCTCAACAATGCACTCAAGAAGAGGTAAGAATGATGGAGAGAGACAAACCCTCAAATGGGAATGGAAGTGACCCTACTGCCTTCTCCGCTCATGCAAAGAAGAGGAACAATGTTGGTCTGAGAAATAAAAATGATGGAAGAACGTGTCCCAAAGGAGGAAGAAGAGGAAGATGTTAAACTTGTAACAAGTTTGGTCACTATGTAAGAGAGTACCCTAATAGAAGGGACCCTTCCGGAGATGATGACTACAACAACAACAACAACTTCAGGGGGAATGGAAATCTAAGGAACAACAGGTTCAAAGAAAAGAGGAAGGCTCCCTCTGATCAAAGTGGAAATGGACAACCTTTCAAGAGGTCAAGGAATTCCAAGTATCATGAATCTAATGTTGTTGATAGGAAAAATGAATATATATTCTTATATCTTCCCTCTCTGTTGTATCTCCTTCCGATACGTTGGACAATTGGTTGATTGATAGTGGTGACTTAAGGCACTTCATTGGATACAAGGAAGCCCTCTCTAATTTGATTGAAAATGATACTAATTTGGAAATTATCCTTGGAGACAATGCCACCTATCCTGTAAAAGGGACAGGCATTGTGACCCTTCATCTAAATCAAGGTCAATTCCTCCGCTTGCAAGATGTGTTGTACGTACCTTACTTTAAGAAGAATCTAGCGTCTATCTCGATAATGGAAGACAAAGGATTCAAGGTGGCATTCATCGATGGAAAGGTACACATTTGGAAGAGGAACTTCAAAGAAGCATTCACTCTTGGTTTTAGAGTTGACACACTCTATCAAGTTGGAGGAAGTCTGATGGGGGCCATGACATGTGAGACAACCCTTCAATCCAAGCTATGGCACCAGAGGTTTGCACACCTTCATTTCAAAGCCCTTCCCAAAGCAAGGAAGGTGGTGACAAGCATGCCCGATTTCAAAGATGATCATGAAGGTGTATGTCAGGGTTGTGCCGAAAGAAAGGATAGAAGGGGACCATTCCCCTCAAGTGTCATGCAGACATCTGATATTTTGTAATTGATACATTCTGATCTATCTAGTATGCTACCCATAACATCCTTGGGAGGATGCTTATATTATATCACTTTTACAGATGACTTCTCCCGCAAAGCTTGGATATACTTTTTGAAGAAGGACGAAGCATTCAAGAGGTTTTGTAACTTCAAGGCCTTGGTTGAAAATCAAACAAGGAAGAAGATAAAAATTTTGAGGACCGATAATGGAACAGAGTATGAATCAAATGAATTCAATGACTATTGCAGGGAAGATGGCATTAAGAGGGAGACCACCACTGTGTATACTCCCGAACAAAATGGTGTTGATGAAAGGAAGAATAGAACCATTTTGGAAGAATGCATCCTACCCATGGAATCTGGGACTCGTGGGAACTACCTCTCATTTGGCCAATGAGTTGGGAAATGAGGATAGAGACCGATTGTCATATTCTCTATGTCTAGGATGGGATGTGTCCAACACCTTGATCTGGGATCAAGTTTGGATGAGGTTTTTACCTCTAAACTGACTCTGGGTCAATATGTGGCTCACTCTTGAGTCTAGTTGATGTTTTTCCCTCTAGACTAACTTCGGGTCAGTGGAGAGTGATGTCTTTGTGACTCACTCTTGTTCTTGCAGAGAAGAGCCAGCAAAGCAGTTACAACAGGATGACACAGGATTACATGATGATGATGATGATGATAGTACATGATGGTATTGGATGATAGGATTGCACATGTGGACAGATGGAGTTCTCCCTAGTTGAGAGGGAGTGTTAATTTTGGGCAACTAGGTCCAAACTCCACGTTGCATTGCTCATATGATGGAGATGATATTTTTGTTGGATTCCTCTTTCAAAGAGGTGCAAGATTGATCTAAAGATCATCTTGTTTGGATGAGCATAACTTATATTTTGAATTTATTTTTCTACACATGTGCAAATTGTCAAGGTCGGCCAGAATTGTAATCTAGGCTCACAAGCCCCAAAAGATGTGTCATATACCCTCATTGATGGATATAAATTGGAGAGACTTGATGCTCATTTGTTCATCAACTCATCACACACATTCTTCCTCATCTAATTGGTCAGTACAGCCTTTGGAGGCTTATCTCTCTCCCACATGTGAAACAGGTTGCTGATATTTTCGGACTGGTTTAGGGCAAATCTGGACAGAGTTGACCAGCGTTGACTTTGGCTCAACCCTCATGATTTGATTGTGTTTTCTGCACTGGAAATCCGATTTTGGAAGGTCGCATTGGACGACACACAAATCGATGAAATCCATTAACTTTGACCGTAGCATTGATTGTCTTTGACCACAGGAAATTGACTTGTGTTGATTGGTTTTGAGGGTTGATTTGTAGGTTGTGTGTGACACTGAAGAAAGGTCGAGTTTGACTGAACCTACTTGGAGGTTGGAAGAGTTGGTTTGACCAGCAAAAGTCTTTGCTAGCTAGGGCATCCTATTGATTGTTGTAACAAACATTTCTCTCTATCTTTGTTGAACAAGAAGAATTGCAAATTCTGATTTATTGTATTGGCTTGTATTCTATTGATTTATTATTATGTTCTATCATCATTTACTTTCAACGATTATGTGATTGCTTATCTGAAATTGAATCGGGCTAATAAGAAGAAAGATTGAAGTAAACTACATTAAGAATAGAACATACCATGGTTATCTAAAATTAACATGGTATCAGAGCTAAGGTGAAGACAAAGCCCAAGCAAGTGTGAAAATCAATCACCGAAGAAGTTGAAAATCAAGGATCGGGATCAATGGCCTCCTCATCATACAAGGGTTTCAAATCTGATGATAAGCTGACTGACAAGTATGATTATCATGCTTGGAAAATGTCTTTGGATTTTATATTGGAAGACCAAGATCTTATGGATTATGTGCAGGGGAAGATCAATGAGCCTCCATCAAATGCACCAGCTGCCACTAAGACAAAGTACAAGAAAGGGGAAGTCAAGGTGAAGAATATCATCAGGGATTCTATTCATAAGCACTTGGTTTCTTATATCTTTGAGGTGGGCACATCTAAAGAGATGTATGATAAGTTGGTTAGCATGTTGAGGGCTAGCAATGCTAATCAAATTCTCTTTTTGAAGAACAAATTAAAGAATATCAAGAAGGGCAAAGAAGAATCCATCCAATCTTATTTTATGAGGATCAAAAAAATCAAGAATGATCTCTTAGTTATTGGAGAAGCCATAGCTGACTGAGAGCACGTGCTCACTGCCCTTGGAGGTCTCCCCCGAGATCGGTATGTATTCAATACTATTCTTAATAATAATACGATTCCTGATTTTGATGAATTGTTGACGAGATGCATGTGAAAATTTCTAAACATAGAAATCCTACTGAAGTGTCTTGATTTACTTATCCTACTTAATTTACTTTTACAAGTTAATTTTCTGAATTATTCAGTAAAATCAGCAAAGTAAACAGAACTGCAACCTACACATTTACAGATCATTTACTGAACATTATGCACACATGACAAAGTGACATAGATTTTTCGGACAATTGTCCCTAGAAAAACCCAATGCAGGAAAACCAGTGCAGCTAGCTCTAAAGCGTTTTATTATTATGCAGAATCTAAATACAACAATATCAGGGCACCAGACATGGTTGGCCCTAAAGAGAAAATAAACGGCAGTAATACCTCTTTCACTAGGAGACAGAAAATATGGTTGATTCACACCCTCAAATGGGATTGATAGAACTCGAGCCCTTTCTGGCCCACCAAAAACCCCAACGATGTCCCTCAGCGCTCTGCGTCAGCCTTTCTGGCGTGTGTCAGCCTCTGCGCTGCCCTGGAAGGGCATGTGTCACCCTCTCTAGGCTTAAGATGCCCCTGCACTGCCCTAACTGGGCATGTGTCACCCCTGAAGGGTTCTTACTACCTATGCGTTGCCTTCTGCGTGGCTCTGGTTGAACTGCGTAGCTCTGGCTGGCCTCTGCATTTCCTTTTATACTGCCTCTCTGTCACTGTTGTATTCTTGGCCTCGGATCAGATCATCCCTCGCCAATCACTGACCCTCGCCACACTGCAAACTCACTTCGAAATTCTTAGCAAACCACGTCATAAGGCTCGATCATATAGGAACTGATTCGCAGGTCGTGGATATTTTCACAAAGCCCCTGTGGAAGTTCAAGTTCCTAACCTTCCGTGAGAAGCTTGGAATCATGGAAAGACTCTATTTTGAGGGTCATGCTTGAGTTGGACTATGAGCTCTGGGAGCTCCAGGGGGCTTGGGGATAGCTTCTTGGAGCTATAAGCACACACAGGGCTAGACTTGCTAAACCTTGTTGTGCTTCTGCCCCACCGTTATGATATTGAGTTGGTTCACCTCTCTTTGATATATGCCCCGCACGCATCCTACCCATGGAGTTTCGGACTCATGGGAAGTACCTCTCATTTGGCCAATGAGGTGGGAAATGTGGATAGAGACCAATAGCAAGACTGATGGACGCATCAGAGATTGTCATACTCTCTATGTCTAGGATGGCGCGTGTCCAACACCTTGATCTGGGATCAAGTTGATGAGGTTGCTACCTCTAAACTGACTTCGGGTCAATAAACTAACTTCAGGTTAGTATGTGACTCTTTTTGAGTCTATTGAGGTTCTATCCTCTAAACTGACTTCAGGTCAGTAAACAAACTTCAGGTTAGTATGAGACTCTTTTGAGTCCAAGAGAGGTTTTAACCTCTAAGCTGACTTCAGGTCAGTTGAATGTGATGTCTTTGTGACTCACCGTTTGTTCTATTTGAGAAGAAGAGCCAGCAAAGCAAGTTTCGGCAAGATTACGCACGATGCTAGATGATAGTACATGATGGTACTGATGGATGGCACAGGTGGACAGATGGAGTTCTCCCTAGTTGAGAGGGAGTGTTAATTTTGGGCAACTAGGTCCAAACTCCATGTTGCACTGCTCAAATGATGATGGTATTATTTTTGTTGGATTCCTCTTTCGGAGAGGTGCAATATTGATCTAAAGATCATCTTGTTCAGATGAGCAGAACATATATTTTGAATTTGTTTTCCACACATGTGCAAGGTCAACGAGATTTGTAATGTAGGCTCACAAGCCTAATAGATGTGTCATACACCCTCACTGATGGATATAAATTGGAGAGACTTGGAGGTCATTTTCTCATCATCTCGTCACACATCTCTCATTGTGATTTGATTGGTTCGATAGCCTTTGGAGGCGTCTTCCCTTCACACGTGCGAAGTTGAAGTTGCTGAAATTTGCGAATCTGTTTAGGGATGTTTCTGTAGAACGTTGACTGTGATCAACCCTTGTCAGTTTGACCTCAAAAATCTATTGAAATTTCGATTTTTAGAGGTTGTACAGTTAGGCACAAAAATCGAGGAAAAAGGAGTTGTTTGACCAAAGCCCTAATCTGTTGCATTGACTTTTTGTTGCTATCCTGTGTTGACTTTTGGTTGACCAGCGTTGACTTGTGATGAGTTGTCTTTGAGGGCTGTGAGTGTGACACTTGGAGGGTTGGTTGATCTAAGAAATACTTTGTTGGCTGAAGCATCTTGTTGATTGTCATAACGCACACTATCATATATCTTTGTTGGACAAGAAGAATTGTAAAATCTGATCTATATTATTGGCTTGTCTTATGTTGATCTATTATTGTGTTCTATCGGCATTTTACTTTCATGTTTATATGATTGCTAGTTTGAATCAGGCCTAAGAAAGATTGAAGTAAATTTGCATTAAGCATAGAACACACCATGGTTATCTAAATTTAACCATTTATGTAATGTAAAGGAGGTTACCCCCTCGATGATTTCTAAGGCGTTTATCTCCCTTTTCTTCTATTTTTGGAGTTGGTTCCATAACATTTGGTATCAAAGCTTTGGATTCTAGAGTTTCACTACTTCAAACAGGTCATCGTGGAATTTTTACTATAACTTTTTTTTTCTGAAGGTTCAAACGCAAAAAAAAAAACTCATTTGCAAAGAAATCCTGAGGAACTTCGTGTAAAAATTTCAGATCTTGATTCACAATATTTTTAGAAATCTGATCTGTGGAAGTTAGGGTTTTTTTAGGCTCCCAAATTTCATCTCAAAGAGGTGACCTTGGGAAAATCATCATAACTCTCTCTCGGAGCATCAGATTGGAATTCTGTAAAAACGGCCGAAAGTACACAGACTATAGTTTCCTGTGTATCAATTTCAGAGTTGAAAGACGAAAAAGTGACACGTGGCACGCCGTACAAGTTCGCTCTACTGAACAAGTCCATAATTAGGTCATTGTGGGAGATTTGGCATAACTTTGTCTTGAAGAATCCAAATTAGGTCAGACCTATGGCATTGGAAAGAAGATTCAAAGGGCCACTAAAGGGCTGAAGATAAAATCTCGGGTATCTGAAACTCCAGATATACATCAGTTTCAATATTGAGCACCTCAAAAGCAAGAAAAGGGTGTGTATTTTTTTTTCAAATTGTACAAGTCTTGTTTGAAAAATTAGCTTGAAGTAATTCCAAGGGCATATTGAAGCATAGATATTAGTATTGGGTTCTAAAATGGCCCCTAAAAAGAATTCAACACCCATTAAGCCCTCAAAAGGCTCTACTATGACTCATGAATAGGAAAAAGTGCAACATGATATATCAAAATTACAAGACCAAGTGCACAAAATTTCGCTCTCGCAAAGAGCAACAAAAAATGAAATGGAAATTTTGAAGAAAGGCGTGGAAGCTAAGATGGATGGTTTGAAGAAAGACGTGGAAGCTAATATGGATGGTTTGAAGAAAAGCGTGGAAGCTAGTATGGATGGTTTGAAGAATGGCATGGAAGCTAAGATGGATGACAAGGAAGCTAAGATAGATGAAAAAATGAAAGACAACATGGAAGACATGAAGAATGATCTAAAAGCAAACATGGAAGGTTTGAAGGTTGGAGTGTAAAAGCTCTGGTAAACTTGAATAAGTATATATTATTATTGATAAAAGATGAGATGATTACGATGGGGAATCACCAAGGCTTTAAATATAGCCTTATGGTGTCCCTTGGGGAAGAGGCATGATCGTTGAGCATGCCCTTTCACTTAATAAACCTAAACTAACTATATTTAACTAATAATTAATAAAATATACATAACATTGCCCCTCTCTTAAAGATGCTTTGTCCTCAAAGCATATGTAATGATGGACATTGTTGACGAATGCTTGGATTTCCCGAGAGGCGGGCTCTTGCTTCCCACATTTTTAAATGATCGTGGAGCATCTTCTCAAACTCAATCTGTTGGTGATGTGGATAGCGATAAGATTTGATATTGACAGGGTCGGGTCCTTTCTTGACTTCTATTGGATGTTTGTGTTCCCTATTAGGAGGTATTTTTATTGGCAGGTCTTGGAAGACTTTTTCGTGTTTCTGAACTATTCCTTGTTCTTCTGGTGACTCTTCGTGGTTCCTTTTTGTAGATAACATTTCTAATTGATGACATTGTACTATGGAGGGTGGTGCTCCTTTTCGAATCATCTTCGTCATCTGAGATGACGATCCGATGTGATTCCCTGGGGCTTGGAATCCATACAACTTGTGCTTCTTCCCTTTCCATTTAAATCTTATAAATTGCTTTTGATGGTTGGCAGAATAAGTACCTAAAGTTTGTAGCCATTGAATTCCTCAGACCACATCTACTCCTTGTAATGGCACGGTGTAGAATGGAGATTCGAAATTAAAATTTTGAATCTACAATTTGACTTTATGGCATTTCCCTACCTTCTCAATTTTCTTACCATCGGCCACCATTACCTTCATATTGGGCATGGGAAACGTAAAGATGTTGAGTCTTTTGGCCATGGTCGAATCTAGAAAATTGTGGGTACTGCCAGTGTCAAGGAGAACCATTACGTTGTTCTTCTTAATATGTCCTTTTAGTTTTAGTGTGTGAGGTTGTGATATACCTGTCATAGCTGATAAGGACATTTGCGTAATGTTTCCGTCATCTAGTTCTGGAGTGGTTGCATCTGATTCATCATTGTTAGAGTCATTAGTTGCTTCACAGTTATACAGATTCTTTGTCTCGTTTCTTTTCGTGCACCTATACTTAGGGTCCCACTTTTCGCCGCAACGTTTGCACTTGCCCTCTCTCATCCTTTGTATTTCCACATCAGATTTTTCTTCTTCACGAAGATGGGGTGGGACATATTTTGTGTTATCTATATTTTCAGATTGAGGAAATATTTGTCTCAAATATACTCTTTCTGATTTTGACCATGATAACCTTTCAAATTTCTTTGCAGCAGCTTTTGCTTTTTGCCTTGCTAGTTCTACTGATGTAATGTCGTGAAGTTCGAGCTCTTCTTGTATATGGATTTTAAGTCTTGAGATGAAAGAAACGAGATTCTGACAATCTAGGTACTCGTGTCACTAAGGTCTCCCATTCTCAAGTGTACTCATCCACATCTCCTTTTTGGCGTAATTTGATGAATGTTGAAAAAAACTTTTCTTCTTTTATACCTTGAAATCTTTTAAAAAATGCATCCTTAAATTTCGTCCAACTAATAGCAAGCGTCGTCTTTTTCCACCACATATACCAATTATATGCTTCTCCTTCCATTTTCATGGAAGCGTGCTTAATTTTTTCGTTATCACTATCAATTTCATAAATCTCAAAATATTCTTCGGCTTTATTAAGCCATGCAACGCTGTTTTTTTCATTACCGTCAAACTTAAGTAGCTCGATTTTTGCTCTTCGACGATATGCTAACGGTGGGACGAGAAATGGGTATTGATTAGCAAATGCATTCCATAGCTGCTTATTTTGAGAATCTGCATTACTATCTTCGTGATGATTTGGGGAATCGGTTTTTTCCTGATGCTCTTCTAAGTTCCCTGAATCTGCGGAATTGTTATGTTGATTTTGTTCCATATTAGGGGATATGTGTCGTTGTGTCTGACTTATCTTATCTATCTTATCATTTGTCTTATCGAAGAGTTCTGTCATCTTTTTCATTGCTTCGCTAAGATTTTCTATGGCCTTGTTATGATTTAGCCACATTTGTCTTTCTAATCGATTCGTCATATCTTGAACCTTTTTTATATCGTTGGAGTTTCCTGCAACTAACTAATCTTTTTCCAAAGTCATCGGAATTATTATTGAGTTGTTTTTCAAGATCTAGCAATCTTCTTTGGAAATCGGCCATCGACATTGATGACGTCATTGAACGCGTATGCGGTGATGAATATTTATCTGCCAGTTTTTTTTTTCTCTTTTTTTTTTCAAATAATAATAGTAACTTTTATTATTATTATTTATTTATTTATTTTTATTTTTTTAAATAATAATAATAATTTTTATTATTATTATTATTATTATTTTATTTTTTTTATATAGCTTATATAATTTATATAATTAATTAACCTATTAATCATATAATTGGTCGATTATACAACTTAATAACTTATTTATATATCCCTTATACGATTATTAGTAATCGAAAAGTCACGAATGGAATGGAACAGCATAAAAAGGAAGCACGTGATGGCTTAGGTCGAATAATTGGATGGTGACAGGGACAGTGGTAGGGACAAGAGTGTCAGCGGACGTGGACGGCAGGATAGGCGAGAGCAGAAGTGACAGATGTCGAGGGAGGCGGGAGGGCGGTGACGTAGGGAGGAAGGGTGGCGGGGACGTAGGGAGGAAGGGTGGGCGGGGAAGGGTGGAAAGCGGAAGGCGGAAGGCGGAAAGCGGGGAAGGTGGGCGTGAGGCAGTGGGAGAAGGTGGGCAGGAACGCGAGGAGGGAAGCGAAGGGTGTCGGGGGAGTGGGGGTGACGGAGTAGGGTGTCGGGGTCGTAGATGGGGCTGAGAGGCTGGAGGAGTGAGGAGTGAGTGTGGTAGGGAGAGAGGCCGAGGGTGCATAGCACGGGGTGAGCTGTGTGGTGAGGGCGAGGTTAGTAAGCGAGGGGCGGGAGCCGAAAGGCCGTGAGGTGTAGAGGGGAGCGAGGGTTGGATGGGTGAAGTGATAAGGGGAAGGGGTAAGCGGGGTCGGAAATGGTAATGGGGGTGCTATGTGAGGGGGAAGAGGGAAAAAAAAATTCGGGGGAGGAAAAATCTATAAAAAAAAAAATTTTTAAAACAAATGCTACCCACAAGCACTCGATTAAAAAAAAAAATCTGCAATTCTGGAATTTTCTTGTAATTCATTAATTCTTGGTGATCACACAGATCCTGAAGAGCGACTTCTCTAATACCAATGGAGTGTAAAAACTCTGGTAAACTTGAATAAGTATATATTATTATTGATAGAAGATGAGATGATTACAATGGGAACTCACCAAGGCTTTAAATACAGCCTTACGGTGTCCCTTGGGGAAGAGGCATGATCGTTGAACATGCCCTTTCACTTAATAAATCTAAGATAACTATATTTAACTAATAATTAATAAAATATACATAACAAAGGTTTGAAAAAGTTGATACAAGAAATGATTCCTAATGGCGAAAAGATAGTACAGGAAACTCATGATGAGAACAAAATAAATGTTAATCGTGATTTCATAAATTCTAATGTTGGATTGAAGACCCACCATTCTCCAAAGATCGATATGAGGAATTTTGATAGCAAGGATATCGTAACATGGATACTACAGATGGAGCAATATTTTGATCTCCATAATGTGAAAAACACACAAAAGGTACGCATTGCAACTTTACTTTTAGAACAAAATACATTTGTATGCTATCGATGGCTTTGCTCTCGTTAAAAAATTGTCACTTGGTCAATTTTTACGGAGAAAATGATAGTACATTATGAGATACAAAGAGCAACACCTTCTTTATCCAATTGATAAATCTCAAACAAAAGGGTTCAATGGTGGAGCACATCGAGGACTTCCAAAAATTGAATATAAGGGTAGTTGATATTCTCGAGGAACACAGGATTGATGTCTTCATAGGGACTTTAAAGGATTACATCCAACATGAGGTTCGCCTTTGGGAACCTGATTCATTAGAGAAGGCATTTAGGTTGACAAGAAAAATTGAATGTAAAATTATGCGCAACAAAGAAACCTAGCACTCACATCTATAAAGATGGAAGTGTTTCTACTCCTAGACTTCCACAACCTACAAGGTTGACACCACAAAAATTAGAAGAAAAAAGAGCAAAAGGGCTTTGCTACAGTTGTGATAGCAAGTACACTAAAGGTCAGAAGTGTGTTGAGAAGAAATTATTTTACATAGATTGTGAAAAGGACGAAGAAAATGAACAAGAAACTTCAAAAGAAGAGGATATACACCAGGAACCAACCCTAGAGAAAGAATAAATGAGTCTGACCATATCCTGTAATGCATTGGCAAGAATTACTACTCCTCAAACTCTCAAAATAGAATGACATATCAAGAAGAAAAAGGTAATAGTGTTGATTGATTCGGGTAGTACACATAACTTTATTCATTGTAAGGTAGCCAAAGAATTGAATTGCTTCCTATACCCAGCACTAGAGTGTCAAGTAAGGGTTGCAAATGGAGGAACTATAAATTGCTCTGGAAAATGTCATAATATCAAGCTAACCATGGGGGAATATGTATAGAATAGTCCAATGCTTTCCATTCCAATGGGAGGTGTTGATGTTGTACTAGGAGTACAATGGTTATAATCCTTGGGGATGGTAGCTTTTAATTTTCAAGAACTTTTCTTGAATTTTTTTTTGAAAGGAAAGGAAGATGAATTATGGGGTATCGCAGGGAAGTCAGGAAAGATAATAAGCTCTAATGTCATGACAAAGCTTCTGAAGAAAGAACAATGAGGCGTAATTGCACAATTATGCTCACTAGAAGTTCCAACATCAAAATCATTTATTTCTCCAGATCTAGAAAAAGTCTTAATCAATCATTGCAAGGTGTTTGAAACTCCCAAAGGACTCCCACCTATTTGTGATCACGATCATGATATTCATTTGATTCCAGGAAGTGTTCCTCCAAACATCAGGCCTTATAGACATCCTTATGTCCAAAAGAACGAAATTGAATGTATGATTGCAAAATGTTAAAGGTTGGTATAATTCAACCTAGTCAAAGTTCTTTCTCTACTCCAGTAGTATTGGTGCACAAGAAGGATGGATCATGGCGCATGTGTCTGGATTATAGGGGGCTCAATAAGCTCACTATTAAAGATAAATTTCTCATTCCTGTGATTGATGAATTATTAGATGAATTACATGGAGCAAATTATTTTACCAAGTTGGATCTTCGTTCAAGATATCATCAAATTAGAATGAAGATTAAAGATATTCTGAAAACAGCATTTCGAACTCATCAGGGTCATTATGAAATTTTGATCATGCCTGTTGGCCTTACCAATGCACCTTCTACATTTCAAGGGTTGATGAATTCCATTTTCAAACCCTTCCATAGAAAATTTGTGTTAGTATTTTTTGATGATATACTAATCTACAAGAGGTCTTGGAAGGATCATGTTCAACATGTTGACAGGGTGCTCAAACTATTGGAGGAGAAACAATTATATGCAAAAACATCCAAATGTTTCTTTGGAGTACAAGAGGTGGAATATCTAGGTCATATTGTATCTCAGGAGGGTGATAAAGTAGACCCTAACAAAATTAAAGCCATCAAGGAATGGAAATTCCCCACAACCATAAAGCAGTTGCGAGGATTTCTCGATCTAACAGGGTATTATCACAAGTTTGTTAAGAATTATGGGAGAATAGCAGCACCTCTAACAACATTATTGAAGAAAGATGCATTTTCATGGACTCATGAAGCAACTAAGGCCTTTGAACATCTTAAAGAGGCAATGTGCCTAGCACCGGTCTTAGTTATGCCAGACTTCACAAAAACCTTTATTGTGGAATGTGATGCCTCAGGAAATGGAACTGGTGTTGTTTTAATGCACGAAGGAAGACCCATTTCTTTTGAAAGTCGTCCAATCAAAGTAAAGTATTTACAGAAAGCTATTTATGAGAAAGAAATGTTGTCAATACTACATGCACTAAAAAAATGGCGACCTTACCTAATGGGAAGACACTTCAAGGTAAAAACTGATCATGATAATCCTAAATACTTTTGGAACAAAGACTATTTTCAGAAGAGCAGCAAAAATGGGTTACAAAGATGTTGGGTTATGACTTTGAAATCATCTACAAAAAGGAGAAGCTAAATGTTGTTGCAGATGCACTCTAAAGAAGGGATGAAGAGGTGGAAGCATTGTTTTGTGCCATTTCTATTATCCAACCAGATTGGATAACCGAAGCAAGGGATGAATGGAAGAATGAAGAAGAAGTGTGGACACTCATTCAAATGTTGCAACAAGATCCTAGTACATCTGAAACATTTAGTTGGAAAAATGATTCCTTATGGTACAAAGATCGTTTATATCTTTGTAAGAATTCCCAACTAAAACAAAAGATTATTTTGGAATTGCACACCTCTCCCTTAGGAGGACACTTAGGATTTTTAAAAACTTACCACAGGGTGAAGAAAGAATTTTTTTGGGATGGCCTTAAATCTAATATTCAAAAGTTTGTGGCGAAGTTTTTGGTTTACCAGCAAAATAAAGTTGATACAATTAAGACCTCGAGTCTTCTACAACCTTTATCCCTTCCAAGTCAACGTTGGGAGGAGGTTTCAATGGATTTTATCACAGGTTTACCTAAGTTCGAAGGAAAGAGTGTCATCATGGTGGTAGTTGATAGACTTACCAAGTATGCACACTTTTGAGCATTATCTCATCTATTTAAAGCAAGTACAGTTGCTACTGCATTTATGGAAACAATTCAAAATCTACATGGAAACCCAAAGATTATTGTAAGCGACAGAGATCCCATTTTTACTAGAAATTTTTGGACAGAATTATTTTCTTGTTTGGGTACTCAATTAGCTCATAGCTCATCTTATCATCCTCAATTTGATGGGCAAACTGAGATAGTGAACAAATGTTTGGAAGGATATTTTTGTTGTTTTGTATCTGATAAACAAACACAATGGGTCAAGTGGTTACCTCTCGCTGAATGGTGGTATAACACTTCCTTCCATACTGCAGAAAAAATGACCCCATTTATGGCATTTTATGGATATCATCCATCATCCATCACATCATCTTTAAGAGAAAATTCTAAGGTTCAAGCAGTGGAAGATCACATCGAGCATCAACAACAAGTTCTCTAACTCTTAAAGGATAACCTAAATTTGGCACAAAATCAAATGAAACAACAGGCAGATCAACATCGCAGCAAGAGAATTTTTTATATAGGAGACTAGGGATTTTTACGGCTACAACCATACAAACAAATGTCCCTCAAGCAAGCTAAGAAGGATAATAAATTATCGCCAAAGTACTATGGTCCTTACAAGGTGTTGCAAAAGATTGGTACTATGGCATACAATTTGGAGCTTCCTGCTTCGTCTTGAGTGCACCTAGTTTTCCATGTTTCATGCTTAAAGAAGGTTAGATGTGAAAAACTTCTAGTTCAAACAATATTGCCAGAACTTGATGAGGAAGGAAAAATCATATTGGAATCTGAAGCAATCACAGAAACAAGAACTCGACAACTACGAAATCGATCAATTTCAGAGTATCTCATCAAGTGGAAGAACTTACCCACTGAAGATTCCACATGGGAGGATGAGAATTTTATAAAGAAGCATCCAGAGCTATTCAAGCGTTGAGGACAACACTTTTTTGAAGGAGACGGGCATGTTAGGTCCCTATATTGCTAGTGTAGTCCTAGATTTGTTGTTAGTGTAGCCCCCTTATTGTTATTGTTGTACCTTTGTAGCCCCCATATTGTTATTATTATGCCCCATAAAAAGTCACTATTGTTATCGTTGTGCCCTTACATTATTATTGTTGGGTTGGCTAGGATTATATTGTGACCCCATGGACTCCTATATATAGAAAGGAGGTTTTGTCATTTGTATCATCCAAGAATTGTTCATTTATGTAATGTAAAAGAGGTTGCCCCCTCGAAGTGGCTGATTTCTAAGGAGTTTACCTCTCTTTTCTTCTATTTTTGGAGTTGGTTTCATAACAGATGCCTTGCATTTGATGACGAATTTCGATGAGATCTATAAATTTGCGAGCAAGACCATCATAGGATGATTGTCCTCATTGTGTCGATTCCAAAGATTGGTAGTACACTACATAACGCCTCACGGTTGAGGAGATATGTCTAGTCAAAATTGGAGCCCCAAATGTGTGGTTATGGTCCCCAAATTGAGATGTTAATGGCAGATTGATGGTTGGTCAAATTTGGGCTTGGTGATTGACAAAAGATGGCATTAATATTAAAAGTACTTGGATAATTTTTATGGGCGTTAAGTTGCCCTATTCGGTCCTCCTTTAAGTAAAGGAAATTCTCATTAAATCAACCTCAAAGGGTTAACAAGGTCCTCTCCAAAAATGATGAATTTGAGAATTCAATTTTAAATTTTATTAAGGTCAACTTTGGGCTTATGGGCATGTTGGTTCCTCTTTTAGAGCCATTTCTTCTATAAACTGTGAACTTGACTCCCTCAAAGGCGTATCTTCCTCTCATGTTTATCATTTAGTTAATCTTGTTGGAAATACTAAGAGGGGGGTGAATCAATATTTCTTTTCAATTGTTTATTTTATCAGTTAGATCACTTATATTTATAACACAAAATAAACAATGATGGAATATATACTATTATTAATTTCTTCTTTATAATAAGTAAAGTACAATAATGATATAGGGCTCCAACCCTAGATGAAGACTCCAATCTTCCACGCTCCAACCTGGAATGTGCCAAGCACCAACTTGGTCTTTCCAAGGCTCCAACCTTGTCAATTTGAGGCACCAACCTCTAGGGCCCCAACCCTATCTTCCAAGGCTCCAACCTTGTCACTTTGAGGCACCAACCTCTAGGGCTCCAACCCTATCTCTGGTACAGGCTCCAACCTGGTCTCTTGAGGACTCCTATCCTTTAGGGCTCCAACCCTATCTTCCAAGGCACCAACCTTGTCTCTTATGAGGCTCCAACCTCTAGTGCTCCAACCCTCAGCTTCAATTCATCAATATATGTTTGATGATTCTTCATGGCTCCCAATATCTTCTTCAATGAGCCCTGTCAATCTCTTCAGCAATGTCTTCTCCAATTACTTCATCAATGACAACCTTTTCTTATCATGAAGGTGTCGCCACTGCTCTTCATGATACCCAACCAAAGATCTCCAAAGTCACCTCATGATGGCTTCAACGCATCATGGTCTCCAATAATATCTCCAAGACCAACTTCTATAAGTCTTTCAAATATCTTCAAGTATCCTTCAAGGTGTCTTTAATAAGTGCTCAAGCACTACTTCAAATATGTTCCAAAAAATCCACTTCAGGAGGTCTTCCAAAACTGTCTTTAAAGCTGCTATGAAACAGACTCTTATTCTGATCCAAACACCTTCAATAATTCCTCAAAGGATGTTCCAAAATGTCTACAAAATGCTGCTTTAGAATCTTTTCAAGGGCTGCTCTAAAGACATAAAGGGAGTGCTTCAAAATGCATCCTAGGTCTGCTCAAATTGTCTCAAAGGACTGCTTTTAAAAAACTGTTTCAAAAGACTGTCCACGTCAAGAAGAGATGCTCCACAGATCTGCTGATGTTCTATATTGGACCAAGCTATTTTCCACATATCTGAGCTTCAATGATTCAAAGAAAATATCCTCCACAGAGCACAAAAAATTGTCACCACAGATCTGATTTTAAATGCTTCCACTGGTCCAAAAAAAAATCTCACTACAAATCCAAGCTTTAACAAGTTCGAATTCTTTCACAGATCCACTAATTCGTTTTACAAGCAGAAGACACTAGAAGTCTGAAAAAGTGCGAGAATGTGGGTCCAAACAATACTTACAGGTTTTGTCCTACGTTTCAAAATTCTGCTTGTGACACAAGTCTGAGGTGTTATGGTGACTGTTCACAGATTTGTGGATTTCGAAGTATTGAAAGTATGTATGCTAAGTCTAATGGTAAGAGACACTTTAATACTGCAATACCGAACTACAAAACAAGTCTCCACAGGTTGTTGCTTGTAGAATATATAATTGGAGCTTCCAAATGGAAGTTATGTGCAACACTTCTGTTATCCGAGCTATGTGTATTTTGAATGACAACCCAACACAAACTTTTGCCCAGACATATTCTTCAACTTCCTTCTCAGCCTTCCTGCGTTTTTTTACCTCTTTTCTGAAATCTTCACCGAAATTCTTGCTTCAAATGAGGTGTTGGACGTCATATATATATAGGATTTGATTTATGACAAATAGACATGTCCTTTTGGAGTGAAGCCGACATGTATGAGTAGGCTAGCACAGGTCGGCTCAAGGACAGATTTATTTTCTTTAATTTCAAAAAATCATATCTCCCAAACCACTTGGAGTTTCGGGCCAAGTAAAGGCTCATCAGAAAGAGGAAAAAGTCCTCTTTCAGATGGTCTAGGACTCATTGTGAAGGCTGCCTCCAAGGTGCCAAAAATTATTTTTCTTTATAACTGTCCTTGAATTTTTATGTGCTGAAAGTGATTGGGACAGAAAGAGGTTATTAGGGCTTATTCATTGTTATGACTCCAACTATGTCTTTATATTATTTCTGTGTCATCATGAGGTCCTCCATGTCCTCTTATGTCACCAAGTGATTCATCATAGTGTCATCATGTATTCATGTCATAGTACAGTGATAGGACATAGGCAACTTCATCATTAGGACAGTTCCAAGATAGTAAGATAGTCTTCCAACCATCAAATGAGATCTTCCATGTCATCATCTAATCTTCTAACCACGTGATCATCATCACATGTAGTTCTCCGTATGTCATCAAAGATTAAGGTCTAGATCATCAATTGCATGCAACATTAGATCAAGTATTTCTTAGGGTTTCCTTCATTAGTGGTTTGACTTCTTCGTGACTTGACATCTTCATTGTTGGTATCAACCAAGAGTCATGTCATCATCATCTGGAACCAAGCATCTCAAGAATATTGACATCTCAATCAATTCCATATTGACATCAATGACAACCTTGATTAACAAATCTACTCTGAAATATTGAGACCAAGGATGTCACGAGTATCTTGAGCAAAAGGTCGAAGTTCCTTGAAGTCTAATTTGGGATTAAACATTGTCATTTGTGTGAATTCGTTGGCAAAGACAAAAGGGATCGTTTATGGATTAAATACAGTTATCTTTGTTTTGTCTTTTGAATGTTTTCACTAGTTTGCTGAGGCTTATTCTAAACTACTTCTAAGGATAATCTTGCTCTAATATGAGGCTTATTTAGTTTGTCTTAAGGGTTCTTCTTTGTGCTTACTTCGGGCCCCTTTCAAACCTACCCAAGTCTGATTTCTCAAGGGATATCCAATTTGTCCTAAGCAAAGTTTTGTGGTGGATGTGTGGCATTTTTGGAGGCTGAATTTCGACCTCCTTTGAGATCATATTTCTGAGATATGGATCCAAGTTTTGAGGAAAAAAGTGCACTAAGCTAAGGGCAATTCCAAGGGATTTCTATGGTTTCTCTGTGGCATGATTCTCGACTCTTCAAGACAAGTCATCTGAGGTTATATTCACATTGTTTTATGCCCCTCTAAGGCTGAACCAAGACTTATTTCAGAGCTCCCAGAGGTATAGTCTGAAGTTTTCTTGAAGATCATTTATGCCAAGTTCTTGAAAATTTTCTCTATGGAGTCTCTTCTGAGGATAATATTGTTGACACCTAATCCTAAGGGATTGGGTGAGATTGTATTTTATTGTATTTTAGTAAATAAGGAAGGCCAAGAGACATTGGGAAGTGAATCCCAATAGTCTCACCTCCATGTATAAGTACACACACAATCTCCATCTAATACACATTCAGTTTTGCGGAGTTACCTCCTGGCCTGACATGGTATCAGAGCCAAGTTTATTTCTGGCATCCCTGCCCTTGTAACTCCCTCTCTGCTTCTCTGCCAGCACCTGGCAAAACTGCTCTTTTGCAATTCTGCAAATTCTCCACAACATATATCATTTTTTATTACAGACAATTATTTGTGGGCCTCAACACCACGATGCCTCCCTCACAGCGACTCACTCTGCTCCTCACAGTGCTCACTCACCTGTGACTCCTCACGCTCAACTGTCGCTTTCAACCTCGTGTTTTGTTGTCGCTCATAGCCTCCTACTCGGATTCCGCTCGCAGCTTCCTGCTCCTCTCATTCCCCGCGGTTCCCTTCGCTCCCCTCCACAGACCCCCCTCCCCTTGCTCATTACTCATTCCCTGCGGTTCACTCCGCTCCCCTCCGCAGACCCCCCTCGCTCATTACTCATCCCCTTCCCCCTCACCGCAGACCCCCCTCCCCCTCTGCTCCTACCTCCCTCACCCTCCCCTCCCCTCACGCTCCTCACGCCCACTCCCCTTCCCCCTCACCGCAAACCCACGTCTCCCTCACCTCCCCTCCGTTCCTACTCCCCGTGGACTCACCTCCCACGCATACTGTCATCGAATTCTCCCACCATCAGCCTGTACTCCCTCCCTGCAGCTGCTTTATTGCTCGGCCTCCCTCCCCCAAGTAAATACCTCCCCACTCCCACCCTCACCTAGCTAATACCTTCCCCACTTCCACCCTCCCCCAGCTAATACCTCCCCCAAATAAACCCTCCCTCACATAATACCTCTGATTTTTTTTTCTCCCAAATTTTTTTTACAAATTTTTTTTATTTGCAGAATTGAAACCATAATTGAGTTTTTAGCTTGACAACAAAGTTTTTTTCCTTCAAAAGAATGCATTCTCTCATATCTATTGTAAGAATTGTTCTCTCCGGCAAGGAGAATTATCTTGAATGGTTTCGGAAAATCAAGCACACTCTCATTTTTAATGAGCTGTGGAGAGGAATTTGTGAAGGAGAAGCAGACCTTCCACCAGCAAAGCCCACTTCAGACAATGAGATCGCCATTTGGGAAAACAAGAACTGTAAGGCCTATGCCTTGATTGCCGCTTCCGTAAATGAAGAGGTGAGTCACCATATTATATTATTTTCGAATGCCTATGAAGCCTTGAGCAAGCTAAAAAAACTCTATGACTCACATTCATAACTTGAAATTGTTCAATTAATGATTAAGTTGTTCAGCGTTGAATTGAAAAATGATGACCCTCTTGCTTTAGCTTCAAAAGTAAGATCTATCATGCATGACATTAAGAACACTGGTGTAGAGGTTGATATACCTCTCATAGCATATGCTAAGGCATTATATCCCACTTACATTATCTTGAGTCCTTGCAAGCAAGTGGAAACCTCATGAAAATCACCTTTGATTCCCTTGAAAAAAAATTTGCAAAAAGAGAGAAGGCTTTTGGAAAGATAACAGCCCCTCTGTCTTCTGAAGAGGTTGTATGCTTTACACATAGAGAGAAGAATCATGCTCAAGATTCCTCCATAGGAAGAGGTGGCCGAAGAGGAAGAGGAAGAAGAAATTTCAGACGAAGGGGGGCAGACAAACTCAAACTGAAAAATCCGATCTTCATTGCATACGCTGCAATAAAGACTGGCATAATGCATCTACATGTAAGCTGCCTTGGGATAAAATTGAGCAGCAAAGAAATCAAGAAAAAGGTAGAACTCATGATAGAGACAAAGGTAAAGCACCTGAATCCGCTCATTATGTTGTAGCACATTGTAATAATGGAGTAATTGAACACTTATTTGATGTTTCATTTACTTCTTGGAGAAATGATTGGTTGCTAGATTCATGAGCAACATGTCACATGACATTTAGAAAAGATTTTTTTGAAAAATTTACTGACAAAGTTGATGGAGCAGTATACTTCGCAGATAAATCCAAACTCAAGCCATCAAGGCTTGGCACAATCAGGCTTAAGTTGCCTGGTTTTCCAGATAATCTTCTACATGAGGTTCTATACCTCCCTGAGTTGAGGAGAAACTTGATGTCCTTGGTCCACATCCGCCAGCAAGGACACTCCATTCACATGTTTGATGGCAAGGTTGAGGTCAAAAAAGCATCAAATCGCTCACTTGTCATGGAGGGAATAGAAGAAGGAAGACTCTTGAAGCTGCAAGGTTCCTCTGCTCATGCACAAAACTTTGCATTCAGTTCACATCACGATGAAGGTACATTCCCATCAAGTCTTTTATGGCATGCTAGATTTGGACACTTAAACTATGACAGCCTTCGATTGTTGAAGAAAAATGGTATTAATGGACTGCCTACAATTCCTAGGAAACTTAAGCAATGTGATGCTTGTATTCTAGGAAAGCATAGCAAACAGCCATTTCATGATTCACATTTTAGAGCACTCAGAAAACTTGAACTTATTCATTCAGATTTATGTGGCCCTATGCATGTTGCTTCTGCAAATGGAAATACATATATGATGACATTTATTGATGATTACAACAGAATGTGTTGGGTTTACTTATTGAAGAACAAATCTGATGCTTTTCAAACATTCAAATTTTTTCATGCATGGATTGAAAATGATGCACAAACTCATATTGGCTCTTTGCTTACTGATAATGGAAAAGAATACACTTCAAACGAATTTGAAAATTATCTTCGTCAACATGGGATCAAACATCAAACAACTGTGCCCTATAATTCCCAACAAAACGATGTACCTAAAAGAATGAACAGGACAATTTTAAATATGGTTGGAAATGTTGTCATTGATGGCAAAGGGCAGCAAAAAAAAGAGGGAATAGAGGCAACAGAGAGGAGGCAGCAGGAGACAGATGACAGTTTAAGAGGGCCATTTAATAGCAGATTTGGAGAGACAGAGTAATGAATATACCTGATGTTTGGATATGGTCCTGGTTGAATTGATGGCAATTAGAGTGTTAATCTTGGTGTAAAGAATAAATTTATTCCTTCGACTCTATTTGGCTCATGAAATTTCGAGCAAACCCTATACATAGAGGACTCTGGAAATCGGTTTGAGAGTCTATCTGCAGGAATAGGCTTTGAATTCCAGTAGGTAAATGTATGAGAAATGCGAAGCTGAATTGCCCTCTGTGTCGGTGGAGAAATCGACTTCATGTCGATATTGGGCTTGAATGCACTGAGAACTGTAATCGAATTCTTTGTATTGTGTATAAATTGAAGGAATTAATGGTTGCAAGGATATGATGGTTTTGAATGTAGCAAAGATTATAGTTGCGATGGACCGTAGTACAGTGATTAGTTTGCGGAATCAAGAACTTGAATGTGCAGTTAGAAGCAGAACTGTGACAGGGCAGAACCCTGAACATGCAATGGAAGGTTGATATATTATATATCATAGGATAATTGAAGACAGAATGGCATGGTGTTGCATCGAGGTCAGAAGGCAGCAACCGGTGTAAAAAAGTCATGTTAAAAGACACAAACGAAATCATGAACAAAGCATTAAACTTAGCAATGGAACTATAATGAAAGCAAAACATTGAAGCGGAATTCATAAATAATAAAGGCGGAACGGAACCTGGAAGGTAAGAAGCGGAACCGTGACTGGAGTGAACAGTAAAGGCGGGTTTCCGGTTTTGATCGCACCGCCTTCGTCGGGCAAGCGGTAATTAGAAAATTAGCGTGATTCCATACGCTGGATGACACGTGTCCATGAGCAATTTTGGAAAACCACTCTCATCGCGCATTATCGCTCGTGCATCTAAGCCAAGTGATATCCGTCGGATCACACCGGGCAAGGCGACGTGCTCTCTGCCGTCGGATGAAAAGGGGAGTTAAGCGTTGGGACCCGCTCCATCACGTGAACTCGGAGAATTAACTCTCGTGCTATTTGGTTGCGCGATAATTCATTATGCACATTGGATGACCAAAAACGAAGCGACATCATCACAGCGGTTGGATGGGCGTGATGGTTTACGAGGGTCCGAAAGGTTATATGGATATACATTACTGTTGGGTTTTAATATAAATTAGCGGCGCGTTAATGTTTGTAACAATTGAAGTGGGGAATATATATTATGAGGAAACCATGAGCATGTAAGAGTATATTTATGTTAATATATATAAAATGTTGATGCGTCGGGGTTTAAGCCAAAGTCAAGGATACTATACAGCATTTCGAAACACTGGGTAGAAAAATGTATAATATATTGGTATATTACGTTTATAGAAATGTCGTGAGCCAATATTACATTTGTTCTAAATCAAGCGTATAAGTGCAAAGGCCCGAAAGTTGGAGATGCATGGTTATATGCATAGAAAGAAAAAATTGGGACTAAACTTGGAAAAGTAGTTATACATGCACAGGTGCACACAATTTTAGTAAACAGAGGCATACAGGACAGTTGCATGACAGCGACAAAAAGGACAAAACTAGCAAGCCAAGGGCTGAGTGAAGTTTATATATTGAAACTGAAAATGTAAATGTTCAATTTTTTTTTGTTTGTGATGCAAAGGCAAGTATCCAAAGGAAAAAGAAAAATCCCATTGTAACATTGAAATTTGTACATATTGTTATATTTTTAATGAGTTGGACAAAGAAATGAGAAGACAGAAGCCAAAGTGTCATGACTGTTCACTCCAAATTCCTTGTGAAATACAAACAATCATGTGAGGAACTCTATATATAATATCAACCTGATATGCAAGGAGAGGTTAGAGAGAGTAAGGATAGAGAATGCAGAGTATAGAAGATTGAGGCAGAGAAGATAAGGAAGAGAGGAGCAGAAAGAGATGCTACAGAACAAAGCTGATATCTGAGGTAAATCAACAAACATTTATTTAGATAAATTGAGGAAGTTGGAGCTTCCCTATCAAGTTGAAGCTTGATAGCTGTCAGTTGTAGCTGAATGAGGTTGGAGCCTCCTGTAGGTTGGTGCCTGCAGAAAAATAGTGGTGAGAGGGAGTTGGAGCTTGCCTTTGCATCACAACAATAATAAGATGTGGTTTTCTCCCTTTATGGGTTTCCACTTACATCTGTTGTCTCTATGTGTGTTGCTTACATGTTGATATGATCCACTCAATCTGTTTATTTGTTTTTTTCTCTCACAAAAAGGTTGATGTCACATTAATTTAATACTTGCTGCTACATTGTAAGACTGTTCACATATTAAGCTGTAAATAAGTTTGATGAAAATTTAAATTTTCGAAGCTTGTGTTAAACTGATTCACCCCCCCCTCTCAGTTTAACCAAAGATTCAACAATTAGTATCAGAGAAGGTTCCTTTTTACCAGTTTAGCAACTGAAAGGAGATCCTAGGTTCCCAGGATGGCTAGTAAAGAAGGATGCTCAACCAATAAAGCCCCTTTTTTCACTGGTGCAAATTATGCCTTCTGTAAAATCAGAATGAGGACATACATAATGTCTCTAGGAATAGAAGTTTGGGCTGCTGTGGAATTAGGATATGCCCCAAAGGCAACTGACTCAGAGAAAGAAACCAAACAAGATTTTGTAGCTAACGCAAAAGCCATGAATGCCATCTTAAAAGGATTGTGTTAGTCAGAGTTTATCAAAGTAATGCACAAAGACACTGCCAAAGAGATGTGGGATACCCTAGAGAACATCCATGAGGGAGACAAGAAGGTAAAGACTGCAAACTTCAAGTTTATAGAGCCCAGTTTGATCCTATTAACCCCGTGAAACCATAAAAGAAGCTGTAATTGTACAAAAGATTCTAAGATCTCTTCCACCAAGTTTTAACCCCAAGGTGTCTACAATAGAAGAAACAGCTGATTGGGAAACCTTGACCATGAACCAGCTACTTGGAAATCTAACAACGTATGAGATGAGACTCCCACAGAAGAAGCCAAGTACGAGGGAGGCAGCTTTTAAAACAGAAAAGAATAAAGAAGAAAAGGAAGATACATGTTCTTCCTCTGATGAAGAAGAGGCTAAATTTGTCAAGAAGCTGGATAGAGGCTCAGGTAAATACAAAGGCAAACTTCCTTTCAAATGCTTTAACTGTGGAAGAGTTGGACACTATGCTGCTAAGTGTCCTCACAAGAAAGTAAGGAATCAGGCTCAAGAGTCAGAGAAAAATAAATCAAAGAACTGGCAGAAAGGAAAGAAGTTCAGCAGAAAATCCTTCTATGCTCAACAAGACAGCAGTACATCTGAAGATTCAGATGAATCCTCAAGTGAAGAAGGAACCTATGAATTCTTATTGATGGCCATAGAAGAACTTGAAGGTCTCCTGCTAGAAGATGAAGAAGAAGAAGGTGAAGTCGACCTTGAGGGGGAGCTAAGAAGTGCTCTGGAAGAGATTGATAGACTCAAGCTGAAATGCAGAAAGCAAAAGGACATTCTCCTCAATTATGTATGAGAAGAACAAAATTCAGAAGTCCTGATGCAGCTAAAGATAGAGCTTGAAGAAGCCAAGAAGATAGAGGACATGTTACTTAAGCAAATCAAGGAGAAAACTCAGGAACAAGAGAAGTTGGAAGAAGAAGTAGTATGTCTCAGGAAGAAATTAGAAAATGCTCAAAGGAAAGTGGCTACAAATTCTTCTCAAACAACAAGCTCTAGCAAGTTGAACGAGATTCTGAATGCTCAAAGATCTCCTATGATAAAGACTGGAATAGGATATGAAGGAGAGTCAAGTAAAAGCAAAGAAAAAGAAAGCAGAGAAATTATTTTTGTAAAATCAAGGAAGGCTGATGAAGCAGCTCCATAATTCCTACAAAAGAAGAAACATGTAAGGAGGGAGATAGGTATACAGGTAATGCTAGGGCTTTGTCATTGATGATAAAGACAAAGTATTTTTTATCAAACATATGCTACCTCAAGTATGCATTGTTCATGGATACATTGTTTATGATGTTGGCCAATGAATTAATGAGCTAGGGTTTTCATGTATAAACCTTGTACATGCCTATTGAATGGTGATATCGAAGAGCATGTTGTTGATCTGAGATGATTGGGTATAATGGTTTGATGAGCAGGTTGTTTGAGCTTGATGTTATTCATAAGCAGAGGTTTATTGTTGTTGTTTTTTTCTTGGTAACCGAATTCTCTTGTTTACAAGATATCATTGGTACAGAGATGTAATTAAAGCATATTTGATAGTTGAGCAAAGATTTCATTGTAGTTTGATATTGTTTAATGAGCATAGGTGGATTCAGTTTGAAAATGTTGAAATTCTGATGTTCTATGTTGTTACAATCACTTAAATCCGTAACTTCTTTAAAATAAGTTAAGTAATTGTACATAGAACATAAACCATATAAACCATATGCACAATGGAAGACATCCAAGAACTCAATGGGACACAGAGAAGTTAGGTCAATGACCAGGGAAAAACCCAACAAGATTCTTCTTCTATTAGAAATCAATTGTTCATCACAGATACAAAGTATAATAAGAGAATGAAGAAGTTCACTGAAATTTGAAGAAGATCTCTGATGGTAGTAGTTGATGCAAACACTAAATCACTTTGGCTCTCCAAGATCTAACCTTGCTCTTCAAGACTCTCTTTCTCTCTCTATCAATCTGACTCTAGACTCTCCAACTCTCTCTTTCTCAAGTTCAAATTCTCCTTTCACAAACACAAGTGTGTCAAGTGAGGATGAGAGGCACAAATATATAGGAAGAGCAGGGAGGTTAAATTCATGAGGCAGTAACTCCTATGCCTTGAGGAGGAGTTACATATGCCAAAATAGGAGTGTAACTCATGCAATAAAGGAGAGGAGTGTAACTTATGCATTTAGGAGAGAAGTGTAACATGTGCATTAAAGAGGTGTAAGAGGAATATATTTATGACGAGTCATTAAAGTGTGTAAGAGGTGTGTAAGAGAATTAAAGAGAGAGAGAGAGAGAGAGTAAAATATGCATTAATTGAGGGGAGTTACATATGATTGAGTCTCAGGATTGAGAGACATGAATTTCTTTTAAATAATAATAAAATATTATCATAAAGAGAGTAATAGTAATAATGATGATGATGATGATTAAGTTAAAAATTAAACAATCGAAAAAAACAGCGCGCTGCTCTGCCTGCGAAACTCTGCGAGATACCGGGCTAG